>JABUQX010137397.1:0-16557 GCA_015478945.1 Trachelipus rathkii | reverse complement strand
TTGAAGCTCCTATTTATTTTCTTTTTTTTCTTTTTTTTTTTGTGATAGCTCAATTTCTTTGACTTATTTTCTGGTACTTCGAATGACCGGCGGATTTACTGCATACTTTGTTCATGATCTTCCATCCCTATATTTTATTTTATTTTTTTTTATTCGCTTGCAGTTTTACAATAACATTACAAACAGATCTTATATCTTAGGTTTTGAAATCGTTGTCAACCTCTTTCACAAATATTATGTTTATTTAAATATATGATTATAAGTTTTGATTTATATTGTACGAAAAAATTATGCTATTGGTCTAGTAAAATTAAACGCATCTAAATTCTGGCCCACACATAATTCTGTCTACTTCCAGTCTATCAATCATACCTTGTACTAAGGGAGGTAATTTTCACATGTAGGATTTCACCCTTAATAGGAGAAATTTATTTAAAAATTTTTTTATTCTCTGGGACAACAATTCAAAGACTATCAAATCCACCAGTCTGCGAAAGCAGGGCTATAATAAAGGTCGCCATGTCCTTCCAGCATACACGCTTTCTGTAAGTCTGTACCAATTTCAATGGAAGCTGGGAATAACTATAGGAGTGTGCTCCAACTTTCTGATTGTATACTGTTATTTTCTGGAGTCAGCGTGACTGAGAGGACATGAGCACTCGTAGGAGCGGGTGCACCGAGTTCTCTCAGATCAGAAATTAAGTTTTCGTTGTAATAGCACATGCTACTAAAGTGGACAACTCAACGCGGTGAAAGGGCTTAGAGACTGTTCAGTGTGAACCACCACATGTGTGCGATGAATAATCCTACATGGGCAAACGAGACCCCTATTAAGAGTAAGCAATTGTGGGTGGTATGAAAAAACTTTTAAAGAACCTCAGTTCATCCAAGCTTGTTATGAAAGAGAAATAATGTGAGCCTTTCAGGAAAGATCCCGAGAAAAGTAAAGAATAAGAATAAGATATACGAAGGTTTATGCTTTCGAAGATTATAGTTGTGTGGAAGATTATGTGGAGAAGAAAGTTGAAGCCATTGAAAACAATCATGTTTTTTGCATGTCCCAATTAGAATTTCAAGAAGGATCAGAGGTAGATTGCTGCAAGGTCACCCTTCCAGCGTGAGTTAATATTCTGTTAGGTAGGACATTTTTCAAAATGAAATTAGTAGAAGGGTGGAGTTGTCGGCATAGGAGTGGATAGGCGATGAAGTGATTGAGAGAAGGTTGTTAATAAAAAGTAGAAAAAGAGTTAAGGGTAGGTCAGATTCCTGAGGAACACGACTATTTATAGATTTAAAGGATGAACGGTTGGTCTTCTACAGCAGCTGCAGTAGAAGGACTGGAAAGGAAAACAGAGGTAAGGATAGATACCGAAGGAGGGAAATTTGGAAATCAAAGGTTTGAGCCAGGCTCTGTGGAAGGCTAGCGCCATGGCAAGAGATTCACTTAAATCCCGAAGAGTAAAGGACTATGAATTAGAGAATGGAATGAAGATCACCAGTAGAACGTTTTTTTCAAAAGGCATACTGGCGATCAAAGATAAAATTGAGATTTTTTCAAATCTTCCTGCCAAGGATTGATTTGAAAAACTTAGAAAGAACGGAGGTTAAAACAATAGGATGATAACTACAGGGTTTAGGAGGTATCCTCCCTTTTTAAGATTCATTTATGTTTAGGTGATAGGAAGAGGAGGAACGGGTAATAAATGCTAACATGTGTGAGAAGAGTGATGCTAAGCTGTGAACGTGTTATATGGGTATGAAAGAAATCTTTCTTAAGTGTAAGATGGATTTAAAGTTGGATGTTGGAGAGATAAAAAAACTGGTTTCATTAAGATGTAGAATGCATAGTTGGGATGAAATAAGATGGTCTTTAATAAAATTTGTTTATTAAAGACTATAGTTATGATTCTGAGGATAAGATTAGCCGTTGAGAGAAAGAAGAAAAGATGAACGTTATACTTGTCAAGCATTAAACATTATTAATGAAATATTTTGATGAAGTGCTTTTAGAAATGAAAATAACTTTAAAATTTTCCAAGTTTTTATTACTTACAATTGCGGTTTTGAATGTTTATATACACTTTAATTTACTTTCTTTCTAAAAGCATTTTTATATACTAAAATTCTACACACATTTTTTCTTATCTTCTTTAGGAAAAGGATTTGCTTGCTCAAAAACTGAAAGCGCCAAATAGATTTTCTTATTGAGAGGAAAATCATGAAGTCAGGGAAATTCAGCAATTTTTCTCCTTTTCAAGTAAGCACTCTTGTCCTCCTTTCTATTTCTTAATTAAGCTGTGTTTTGACGATCACCAACTTAAGCCTTCTAACATTCTCCTTGTCATGAAGAATAAAAGACTCGATATATCGAAGCTAGTTCCATTGTGCAAATTTTTTGTATTTTTGTTTATGTATAACTGTTCGGAATCCTTGAATTCGCTAAAACCTTGCTTTCTACCAGCCGAATGTGTAAATAATCTGGGTGAACAGCTTGCCCTGTAGTTTGGAAAAAAAAAAAAAAATGAAATAATAAAGTATTTTGATCGAATGCCTTTGCAGCTGTTGTTGATAAAACAGGTTCTTTTGAGTTCATATACAAGAAAATGGTTGTTTACGGGTATATTTTTATTGAGTTCATATACAAGAAGCACATATATGAATAAAACTGTATATTTTATAATGTATATACCAGATTCTGATTCACGGTGGCTCCCAAACCTGAATAATGGTTTCCACGAACATTACCAGATCTCCATGTCCATCTCTCACCCGTTGAAAACGAGATCAGTCTGGCCTGGCAAATGATTGGAATGACCCAGCTTGTAAGTACATCCACCATCTAATTGTAAGCGACATTATATCGAGTGATAACAATTTTATTATTGTTTACCCCAATTATTTAGTATTTTCTCTCTCTTTGTAAAGAAAATGAAATGTTGCTGAGATATCTTGTAGCGGAGAGAAGGAACTATAGGTATTGTGGTTATAAAATGAGTGTAAAAGCATCGATAATTTGAATCCGTGCATTGGTAAAGTTCGCAATGGTATGTTATTTATAAAACGCTTCTATTATAAATTTCGTACCCAACACTTTTACCAATGCACGGATTCAAATTATCGATGCTTTTACCCACTCTCATTTTACTACCACAATACCTATAACTATTCCTTCCTCCTCCGCTACAAATCTCTCACAACATGCAACATTTCATTTGCTTTACAAAGAGAAAGAAAAACTAAAATAATTGGGGTAAATCCCAATACTAAAATTTTATCACTCATAATACTTAGGCTTACAATTAATGGGTGCATTACTTACTCAACTGGGTCATTCCACATCATTTGCCAGGCCAACTGACTCTCTTTTTCAGGGTGAGAGAGTGGACATGGAATCTGGTTAATTTTCGTGAGAAACCCATTATTCAGGTTTGGGACGCCACCGTGAATGCAGAAAATCTGGTTAATATAAATTAATAAAAATATTACATTTATTCAAATATAACATGCTTATATTTTTATGAACTCAAAAAAAATATATTAGCGAAATCTTTATGATAAATGATGAAAATAAAAACAAACCTTTTTATCAACAACAGCTGCCAAAGGCATTCGATCAAATACTTTATTAATTTCTTCCCAAACTACAGGGCCAAGCTGTTCACCAAAATTATTTACACATTCGCTGTAGAAACCAAGCTTTACATTACAAGGATTCGAAACAGGTTATACATAAACAAAAATAACAAAAAATTTGAACATATAAATACTTCGATAATTATAGAGTTTTTATTCCTATCATGACAAGAGAATTTAGAGCTTAAGTTGGTATCTCAAAAAAAAAACTAATTAAAAATAAAAGATACAAGAGTGCTTACCCAAAAAAGGAAAAAAATTGCTGAATTTCCCTGACTTCATGATTTCCTCTCAATAAGAAAAATCTATTTGGCGCTTTCAGTTTTTGAGCAAGCAAATATAACACTACCTAAGAAGATAAGAAAAAAAATGTGTTAAATTTTAGTATATCCTAAAATGCTTTTAGAAGAAAGTAAATTAAAGTGGCTATAAAACATTCAAAACCGCAATTGTAAGTAATAAAAACTTGGAAAATTTTAAAGTTATTTTCATTTCTAAAAGCACTTCATCAAAATATTTCATTAATAATGTTTAATGCTTGACAAATATAACGTTCATTTTTTTCTCCTTTCTCTCACCGGCTAATCTCATCCTCAGAATCATAACTATAGTCTTTAATAAACAAATTTTATTAAAGACCATCTTATTTCATCCCAACTATGCATTCTACATCTTAATGAAACCAGTTTTTTTATCTCTCCAACATCCAACTTTACATCCATCTACACTTAAGAAAGATTTCTTTCATACCCATATAACAGTACACGTTCACAGCTTAGCATCACTCTTCTCACACATGTTAGCATTTATTACCCGTTCCTCCTCTTCCTACCACCTAAACATAAATGAATCTTAAAAAGGGAGGATACCTCCTAAACCCTGTAGTTATCATCCTATTGTTTTAACCTCCGTTCTTTCTAAGTTTTTCAAATCAATCCTTGGCAGGAAGATTTGAAAAAATCTCAATTTTATCTTTGATCGCCAGTATGCCTTTTGAAAAAAACGCTCTACTGGTGATCTTCATTCCATTCTCTAATTCATAGTCCTTTACTCTTCGGGATTTAAGTGAATCTCTTGCCATGGCGCTAGACCCATCGAAAGCCTTCCACAGAGTCTGGCACAAACCTTTGATTTCTAAATTTCCCTCCTTCGGTATCTATCCTTCCCTTTGTTTTCCTTTCCGGTCCTTCTACTGCAGCTGCTGTAGAAGACCACCGTTCATCCTTTAAATCTATAAATAGTCGTGTTCCTCAGGAATCTGACCTACCCTTAACTCTTTTTCTACTTTTTATTAACAACCTTCTCTCAATCACTTCATCGCCTATCCACTCCTATGCCGACAACTCCACCCTTCTACTAATTTCATTTTGAAAAATGTCCTACCTAACAGAATATTAACTCACGCTGGAAGGGTGACCTTGCAGCAATCTACCTCTGATCCTTCTTGAAATTCTAATTGGGACATGCAAAAAACATGATTGTTTTCAATGCTTCAACTTTCTTCTCCACATAATCTTCCACACAACTATAAAATCTTCAACACATACAACTGAACCTTCGTCTGTCCCTAATTTCTTTCTTTTTCGCAATCTTTCGTGAAAAAGTACACATATTCCTCTTTCATAACAAGCCTTGGATGAACTGAAGGTTCTTAAAAGTTTTCATACACCACAATCTTATCTTAATAGGGGTATCATTCGCCCTTGTATGAAGTACGCTCACACACCTGTGGTGATTCACACTGGAACAGCTCTCTAGCCTCTTTCCACCCGTTGAATTGTTACGCCACTTTATACATTGCTATTACAACGGAAACTTAATTTCTGAACTCTCCAGTCGCCTACCTCCTCCGTTGATAACTCTTGCCACCCGCCCTCCTACAGTCTCATTCCCTCTCAGTCCAACTCTGACTCCAGAAATAACCGCTATGATCAATCATTAGTAAAGTTTGGAGCACACTCCCTATATATATTTTCCCAGCTTCCATTGAATTGTACACTTTCAGAAACGTGTATCTGGACATGCCGACCTTTATTATAGCCCTGATTTTCCCAGACTGGTGGATTTTGATAGTCCTTTGAATTTTGTCCACCAGAGATATTTAAAAAAATATATTTAATAAATTCTCACTTATTAAGGGTGAAATCCTACATGTGAAATACCTCCTCTTATACAAGGTAATATTGATAGACTCGAATAGACAATATTCATTGTGGGCACAGAATTTATAAGATGCTGTTTAATTTTACTAGACAATAGCAATAATTTAATTTCGTACAATATTAAATGAGCAAAACTTTATAAAATCATATATTTAAATAAACATAATATTTTGTGAAAATTACAACCATTTCAAACCTAAGATATTAAATCTGTTGTAATTTTATTGTAAAACTGCAAGCGAATAAAAAAAATAAAAATAAAAATTATAAATAATTCATAACAAATATACAGTGAAATGGACAATATTCATTGAGGTACAGAATTTAAATAAGAAGTTATTTAATTTTACTAGACAACAGCAATAAATTAATTACGTACAATGTTAAATGAGCAAAACTTTATAAAATCATACTTTTAATTAAAAAAAAAACAACATTTTGCGCAAATTACAACCTTTTCAAACGTTGGATATTAAATCTGTTGTAGTTTTATTGTAAAGCTGCACGCGAATAAAAAATTAAATAAAAAAACAAATAATTCATAACAAATATACAGTGAAATCCGAAAGTCACCTTTTTAAAGTTACCCAATAAAAAAATGTCGCAAAATTAGCTAAATCACACACACACACACCAAAAAAAAACTAATTACCTCAACTCCATAATTCCTCTACTTTTAATTGAAAAAACGAAAAAACAAATTTTTTACTCGTTTTTTTCAGGCTGTTGTTTTCTTCATGAACATAAATAAGATTCCTTCAGGATATTTCTGTAATGGTTTCCTTTTCCCAACCTAGCCCCCACTAACGTTAATTTTACAATTAAAACAATGGATTTAATGATCCAATAATCCTATATTCCAAACACAAACTAACTGATTTTAACATCAAAGACATTCTCAAACTTCTTCACAACACAAATCAATCATACTTTTCAACATCTTTATGCTATCTCTCTACCTACACCAACTCTAGTAAATTTATGAATACTCTTGTGTTCTTTTTTAAAGAAAGGGTATACTTACATTACCTGATCCACTAATAGAAAATAATACCATCCTACTATTTGTCATTTTCCTTCGACACCCAAAGCCCCCACCTGTTATACCATCCTTTTGTTTGATTACATTACCAATCATTTAGGTCATGACTCACCCAACACAATCAAATCTAAAGCTTTCTACTCATCCCAACATCCAAAAAAACATACATTCAGATTATGGGTCTAGTAAAATTCTACTCTCTTCAACAATTACCTTCAGGTGGACCATATGTTACAGAGCCATACCTACATTGACTTTTCAAACTTTAAAAATTAACCATTTATAGAATTCTAGTGTGAGTACTCCAAAATAAAATCGTACCGATACGCTACTGTACCACAAAGTCCACTGATCAGAATGTGCAATCCTCTCCTCTCAGAGTGTGCTTTCCACATCCAGCACACCACAAAACATTTCACACCAAACACCAATCAGAGTTTCATCTAATTCATCATTTAAAATAAATAGTAATAATATAGTAATAATATAATAGAGATATATAATATAAATATATAGTTATTTATATTATACGTAGATATATAATATATATATAATAAATATTATATATATATTAGGATATTATAATATATATAATATATAATATATATAGATTATTAGATAATATAATAATATATATAATATATATATATATAATATATATTATTAATATATATAATTTATATAGTATATATTATATATATATATAGGATTAATATATATTAATATTATATATCTTTATATAATATATATATTAATATATAAAAATATATATATTTTTAAACAACATTATATATATAAATATATATAATATAATATATATATATTATTATAATATTACATTAACAAATCTCCCTCTGACACTTGAAGCATATATATGACAGGGGCCCTCCCCATGTTGCTGATTTTTTCAGCCCAGTAATTGGCCGCTTTCTCTGTGAGCCTGGTGGGTTCCTGTACACACTGATCAATAATATAGTATAATTATATATAATTATAGTATATATATATAAATCTCCATTATATATTAGTATATATAATATAATAGTATATATATAAATAATATAATAACATTATAATAATAATAATAATAATAATAATAATAATAATAATAATAATAATAATAATAATAATAATAATAATAATAAAAATATTAATAATAATAATAATGAATTAGTCTATAATTACTGGTACAGAGGGCCTGGTTGATTTACCTGAATTCTTCTTTAGCACTAACAATGGAGAAAAGGATTCAGATTTCTCCTGAGAAAGGATTTCCTTTAACCAGTCTAATCTCTTCAGGAACTTCAGCTGGGAGCCAATACCCTTGAGTAGTTTAGACACATACTCTCCACCTAATAAAAGGAATGCATCATTATCAATACCTTCATCTAATAAAAAAAAATAAAAAAAAGTATCAGTATATTTAAATCAAGTAATAGTATATTTATAGAAAAAGTTCAGGATCATCTTATCCATAAACTGAAAAGACTTTAACCATTTTGTTATATGTAGGAAAGAGATTTATTCCTTATAGAAAAAATTTTATTTTATACAGGATTTTTCCTGTGTTGGGACAGGTAATCCAAAAAATATTTTTTGCACAAACTTGTACTGTGATAAAAAAATTTTTTTTCAATTTTAAATTTTCTTTAAAAATAAGAATTTATTATAAAAATTTATAATGTTTTACATATAAATTTTATTACGTTTTGGATATATACTGACTTAATGGAAACTAACTGCTTTATGCCAATAAAAGAATACTTTTAATAATTTTGTGCATTGGTGTAATTTAATAAGTACAGAAAATAGAAAAATTACATTTAAAGTGTTTTAAATAATTAATAATAACATACAAAAATAGGAATTGTAACAATTACTAAGTAGTCGCCTAATATTTCCTAATTAAAGATTTATATTTTTGGTGCTTGAAAACTATTGTAAATTTGTCATGGATTTTTATTTTAAATAGGAAACTGATACTATTAAAATTGTATAAACTCATTGAAATCACATTTTTATTGTAGTCTATTAAGAAACAGACATTTATTCAAGAGAGTCAGTCAGAGATGCGCTCACTCTTAACTCAACCTGCCTTACGCAGATTGTCCATAGACTTGCTGTAATAAAATAAGCCTTAAAATAAGGTGGGTATACCAGTAAGTCATAGATAAGAGATTTTTACATTTTTAAATATCAAAGTTTATTTGCCATTAGAAAAAATATAGTGCATCACGATGGAAATATAGCTAGTAGTCATGTTGAGTTAAATTGCTCATAAGAAAATACTCTGTATATACCATTCTTATTTATTGATCTGGAATGACTTATTATGTTCAAATATATAATAAGTCTTCTAAAAAACATGCACTAGAAACTCAAAACTAGAAAGGTAAATATCATGCATTTTACATATGCTCGACTTGGCGAGTGCATTAGACTTATTTGCTCATTGTCTTACAATGTGAGTATGCTATAGTAGCAACTATATGATAAGCACATGTTTACTTTCTCTCTCTCTCAAGGAACCATAACAAAAACAATTCTATAGAGTCTCCATATATAACACCCAATCATAAATTTACCTTAGCTTCGTTTAAGTGGTTTGACATTCAGAAAACCACAAATATACAAAAAAAAAAAAAATCCTTCTAGATATCAGAGAGAAAACATAATGGCTTATGCAAGGAGGAAAACCCAAATATTGTGCCTCGAAATACCATACTGCAGAGACTTCTAGGAGAGTAAGATTGTGTTCGCCATAATAACGATCAATTTATACCCTTACAATTGTTTTGGAAAAAATAAATAAACTCTTACCTTCAAACAACTTCTAAGGAAAATTTATTTTATAATCATTATTTAATATGTTTTACCATGTTTCGTTAATGAAATATTTTTGAAAAGTACTTAGCACCTTTGAGTGCGATATTGCACCACTCACTTATATTTGCCAAAATAATAAGAAATGATATTAGCACTAGAGACATTAACCATTTATCAGCCGTGACCTCCTCTACTTAAACGACAGCATCCACCTCTCTTCTATGTTGCTGTAACTCAAAACGATCCCACCAACCCCCAGATAGATACTGTTGTTATTAAGTATAATTAACTTTAACCTTAGAAGCGTTGACTCAGTTTTTGAATAATGCGCAGTCGAGTCAAATCGAATTTCACATCAACTCCAAACACACCCTCCAAGGCAAGCCTCAGTGCCAATCCACACATTTACTAAACCATCATTAATACTTCCACTGTTCAAAGAGAGGAAGAATAGAGGTTGAATAAAATACATTTAGTGTATACTTCTAAGATTACGTTATGAGGGAACAAAGATTGAAATTATTCCAGGATAGGGAAATGCCGTATAACTGCTCTTTGAAGATAATTTAGTGGATATTATATCTTAAATTTAAACTTCGTATTTTATGTTATCATATGACTCTTTGGTAGTGATTGTAACAAAGGAATTGTGGCTCTCAACTAGTCATCGTGAGGTCCATAGTTCTAAAAATTTTTAAAGAATGTACTCCCAGCCACTTGGCTTTTCATCCAACCACCATTGTAAAAAAAAACCAATACTCTAAAATTACGTTAATAATATTATAGTATATCTCCATACAATATATATTCAACTTTATTAGATTGACCTTTGAGCTTCAATATAGATCTATACTCAAAACTCCAGTTAACTAACCGCTAATTTTATTTTTGCTTATTCGGCACACTAGGCAATTGTAGTGAGGCATTATTTATATAGTACTTTAAGAACATTAGGAGAAATAAGAGACTCATCTATAGAAGCCATAAAACGCCTGTCGAGAAACTGTCCCAGTCAAGAACGCCACATAGACCCTTACAACAAATAGCTTCACCTTGAACAAATCCTGACAAAGCCCACTCTAGGCGCTGTCGTCCAAATTTACATGATATACTATCAAACTCCCACCTCAATTATGGGCTTAGTCACAAACTGGAAAGTGGGTATCCTCATATAATAGTATAACCCAAACCATCTCACAATGTGCTTTAGCCAATTATGGCACTGTAGATACAAAAACTGGTTATAATGATTAGTAATATATTGTATATCCGGCTTATTAACATCACTACGATTGGCAAATTTTTAAAATGCTATAAAGTTTTATTTTCACTGCTAAATGACAGACTAACCATAACCTTAATATTACATACGGTGATAACTTATTAATACCTTCCTTGCCAATTTTTGGCTTTTGTTCTATATTACTCTAATATATCAGAGATACCCTTACCATCACATAAAACCGATGATATTAACCTATTACCAAATCTCCTTTTCTTAATGTCTCCGTTAAATGCGAGTCATCGACACTCAACAACCTCTCGTGTGCAGACTATTCTCGAACAATTTTAACTTTAACCCTTATATATTCTGAATCCATGCATAGCTTCCTTATAAATCCAAGATAGGCTTGATGCTTTCTAACATAATTGTTTATACTTTTATGCCTCCAGGAGTTCTGGTTCACTTGTTCCAATGCAAGGTCTACTCATGAAAAATTATATATGCGTCTCCTCCAATAATCTCAATCCCTCGAGTCTATAATTTATGCTCATATTTGTGTAAGACGTGTGTCCTCAATCAATGTCCTCTCTTATCAGAGATTTAATGCGGCGGTTTCTAACAGTTGAAATTTAGTACATTGTCCTCAAATGGGCTCCTATCAGCTTCTCCTGTTTATTTTTCTTACCTCTCACAAAACCTAGATATATCAGGTCTTGTTGCTCTCTTACATTGCACTCTTTCTAGCCATATCTAAGTCTTTCTTTAAAATAAGGGGCCCAAACTTGTGCACAATACTCTATTACTGTCCTAACACTGGCCTATTATACAGTTTACTTTATTATGCCCAGCATCTTGTAAACAACATTGCATTTTATTATGCCCAGCATCTATTTAGCTTTCCATTTCAGCTTCAACCTGATTAACAGTACCCTTTCAAATACCCTGCCTTCATTAATCACACTCCAAACTTTTCTTGGTCCAATCAGGACTCAAAGCCAATCCCCATTCCATATCGTAGTTAAAACTTTAGGAAAAAAATGTCTTAACCTAGGTGAAGAACCTTACAACTTTTACTATTAAAATTACATTTCTGACTCTTGCATTTTATTAAGAGATATCAAAGATCATTTTTGCGAATCTTATCATCCTTCACTATCCTAACTGAGGTGGCCACTTTTAGTATCATCTGCCAACTTAGAAACCTTACATTTTAAGTCCCTGGGTCTAAATCACTTTTATATATGAGAGGAACAATAGTGGCCCAGCATTGACCCTGTGGGACACCCCTCTTCACTATTCCTGATGGACTTATTGCCACATTTAGTTGTACACACAGTTTTCTATTTTGCAACCACTCTTTAATCCAACCATGTACCACATTACCTATACCACATTGCCATAACTTCTTCATCAGCCTTTATGTGGGGGAACCTTTTCAAAAGCTTTGCTAAAGTCTAAATATACAATATCAACTGGATCTCCTCGGTCAATGCAGTCAGTAATGTATTTCATAAATTCTAAAAGGTTTGTCTGACATGACTTACCCTTTCTGTAACCGTGCTGGGAGTCATACAATACCTTGTTTATCTTCTAAATAATTTCTCTATATGACCTTTAGTTAACTTTTCCAGATAACCTTTACAACCAAGAGATGTATAGGCTAACTAGCTATAATTTACCCAAAATCGTTTCCTTTACTACCTTCTTATACAGGGACAACATATGCCATTTTCCAGTAATCTGGTACCTCACCAAATGTTATAGATCCCTTAAAAATCAAATACAGTGCAATGTGGTGGCGATGCTGGTACTACCCTCTTTCAAATTCTACCATGTATACCATCAGGGCCTGCAGCTTACTTGGATCAATATGAATCTAAAAACGTTTAATATCTTTTTACGTCAAATTCAAATTCTGTAAGTCTATTTTACATGCAAACAAGAACTATTAGTCTCCAAACTATTATCTATCTTTCCTCAAGTAAACACGGAAGCAACCCAATCAAGCATTGAAAATTTATACCAACCCTCCTATCTGAACCTTTACATAAATTTTTCATCATTTTAATTGGACCTATTGTCCTATTTCCTACTTTTTCTAGAATTATTAAACACGCTAAAAACTATCTTCAGGTCCTTATTACATTCCTTGCTAAATTTAATTTCTGCCTCTCTCTTTGCCTTTCTTATTGACTGGTTTAAGTTCATTTCTATTTCCTATAATATTCTAAATCATCTTCCCTATTACTACCCTTGAATATTTTTAAACATCTTATGCTTTTATCTGGAACCTTATCTCTCATTCCACCAAACAGGTTTTTCTCTTAGCCAACCCTAATGGGTTTATTTTTTAAAAACATATTGACTGAATATTCATGTAAAACTTGCTTAAAATGTTCCCACATGATAAACAATTTTGGTCTTTAAACTCTTTATCCAGTCAGTTATACTAAGCATGTCTCGTTAATTGTTAAAATCGCCATTTCGGAAATCTAGATTTGTTCCTTATTAGCTTGCAATTTGGCCCAGATATCAATTTATATTAAATCTAATTAAATATAAAATGTTCGCTAATCTCTAAATTCTCTTCAACTCTAAGTTTCTAACCTGTGTGTGGATTTCATCATTAGTTAATATTAAGCCTAATAGTGCATCGTGTCTTCTGGGTTCATGGACCATCTGGTAAAAAAGCTTATCTTAGTATACAATTTATAATACTGAACTACATATGCGTCTGTATTAGCCACCAACGCCGAATCCCATTTGAAATTGCCAAAAGGCGAAAATTAAATCACCCATTCTTGGACCCTATACCTTTTCTTTACTGTGGCATGCTGTCTAAATTTTGTTTCACAATTTCCGCATCTAATTCTTGAATCTGGCCAGGAGGTCTATAAAATACCCCTATTCTATATGATTTATTAACATAAATATCAATAACCCATACCGATTTACAAAATCATGATTAGTTTTAATGTCTGTCATTAACACGATTGAATATTGCTTTTAATATAAACACCCACACCCCCACCTTTCTTTCCTCTACGCTAGGCTTAAATGAAGTAGAATATCCCTTGCTTAATTCATATTCCTAGAAGGAGTCTCCATATAATTGCTTCATTTAACCCATATAAACAGATTGATATAGTAAGAAATTTTCTTTAAACTTTATACAAAAATCACTGTTCCTAATGAAAAATTCCTTTAATATTTGAAAAGAATTTGAAAATAAGAATTTATGATATCAATAGATAAGACTATAAACTCTGCCAGTAATATGGATATGAAATGGAATTTTACTATTAATAAGATCAGAATTCACTATGATTAAATCTAGCATATACTATTGAAAAATATTAGGAATAACAAATATCAATGTAATATAATAAAATACTAAATACATCAAACTATGATTAAGATTTTTAATTTAGGGGGACAGGTTCTAGGTAGTTGGGGGAAAAAAAACAACAAACAGTTTTTCTTTGAATCTGTTATTTTCATTTTTTTTTCGTTTTTTCACTTTTTTTTATGTTTTTTTTTCATAAATGTATTTTTTAAAGTATAAAGAGGCTGTTGATAATATTTCAACTTGAGTATTTTCATTTTACAAATATAAGGATACTTGAAATGAAACAAATATTCCATTATGATTTATAAAATAACAGAACTACCTTTCTCTTATAATTTTATCAAATTTACAGATTTACAATTATACAGTAGGTCCTTCACTGTAGACCGCTGTTTGTAGGCTTCTACTTACTAATTTAACTATGTATTATATGTCTATAATCATTATAATCATATTTATAATTACTTTTTAAATATTTTAAATGATATTATATTATATAATATAAGAATGATCTTGAATGACAAAACTCAAAGTGACTTAAGGGAATTGCAAATGAAATAATAAAAAATATTGAAATTAAAAAATTATATACCAAGATTGTAAATGAAGGAGGATGAAAGGTGAATGACTAAATTTAAAATATTTGGCTTTGGAATATCAACTTTGATTCACTAATGCACTAGTCCCCACTCCCTCCAGAACCCCAGTCACTATAAATAACTGACTACTATCAAGACTCATTATCACTGGGCTCATCAGCATTCGAAACAGCCCAACATTTAATTATTAGACGATATGAAGTCTAGGCATCACAGTCATTATGAAGATATCGTGTTGAGATGACTGTGGTGAAGGAGGAGGGGCATAAGTAACAGGGACTCTTAAGCTTAGCATGCCTTAGCAGTAATCACGTCTCTCAAAAGTTTGGCCAAATTTTATACAGAAATAAAATCCCTAGTTCTAGATTAATAGCAATAAATACTTAGTTTGCAAACGTACTACACAACAAAGTATATTCATGCGAGGCCTTATGCTACCTTTATTTCCCTAAAAAGATACAGTCGCGACGACAATTTTGCTTGTGGCGTTTGTAAATGCCGATTAAATTCAATGGCCAACTAAAAAAAAAATTATTTTTTTTTTTTGCTCCAAGGATATTTTATTCGAATTCTATAGTATATCGAGGTTGCTGATTTCAGAAAATGGCCAACCATTAGTTTTTCTCAAAGATTGGCTTAGTTCTTGAGATACCAGGTGGGTGTCCAGATTTACTCTTATACCAAATATCTTTTATTAACGGATAGTTTCTACAAGTAATTATCGTTTTATTCACATTTTAAGGGGCTTACCTTTTATATATTCTTTTATTTTATTTAAGTATTTAAAAAAAAACAACACTATGAAAACTTCACGAAGAGCCTGTTTGAATAACCCAATGTATTCTGCTACATCTGTGGTGAATATTGCCAGGAGAACAAAAGAAGAAATATTACTAACTTTGTGAAGCAAGCATATCTGGCATATCTGGCATACTTTGGAATGAAACTCGGAGACCAAGATAAGTCTTGGGCTCCCCATATGGTCTGTATAAACGTGTGTCGAAAATCTACGTCAGTGGAAAAATGGACGAAGAAAAGGTTTAAAATTTGGTATGGCCTAATAATGGCATATGGCGGGAAGACCAAAGAAACACCAACAGTGACTGTTATTTTTGTTTGGTTAATGTGAAAGGTATCAATCGTTACAAGAGACGTTAAATTGGAGTATCCGGATTTGGAAACTCAGCAAGGCGACTGTGACACACTCTGGAACGATGTCCCCATCCCATGATGTTCACATACCTTCCAGACCTAGCATTGTCTGTATGAAGAAGATATACCAGGATTTGGGTGTGCACACGGTGCAGAATCCCAGCTGGTTAGTGAATTATGAAGAAAGTACTTCTACACAGCCACAACAGTTCTTTCAGGAAGAGATCAATGATTTAGTACGAGAGTTAAGTCTTCTCCAAGCAGATCTGAGCTTTTAGGCATCTAGACTCTTGATTGTGAAAAGAAATTTTGTCTATCAATGGTCCGAAATATATTAATACTCTTGTTTCGGACAAGTAGATGGTAGTACTTTTCTTCCATATTTCATGAAGTAAAAGATGATCTATTAGTTATACTGTAGGAACATACTCACCCTGGACTGCCGACTCCTCAAAATAGCATATAAGTTATACCGTTATAATAATACTTGATACCAGAAGATTGAAGCGCATGGGATTATATGGTTAGTTCTAACTAGGAAGCTTTAAATTCAGTGTTTTATAGTACCA
>JABUQX010137396.1:15000-28768 GCA_015478945.1 Trachelipus rathkii | reverse complement strand
AGTCCACCCGATGGCACAATCAACATTTCCAGACATCACCAAATTGAACTACCCAAAGCAGCTGAAGAAACATTTAAACTCTACACAACAGATTATCCATTTATAAAAAAGAACCACGAAATATTATTGGCTGGAAGGTAAGCCTGCTTGAATGTAACAACCCATAGGGTTTATAAGAGATAATTTCCACCAATTAAAATAACTAAATAACCAAATATAATTTTGAATACAAACAAAATAAAATATTAAATTTAATTTTGATATTTTTGAAAAAAGGTGTGGTGTTAATTATTTTGTTCATTTTATCGTGGGGTTGCTCACTCCTAAGGAAAATTATTATAATTAGTTAAACTGAAATTAATTACCTGTGTATTTAGTGATAATTAACACTGACCTTGGGAATTTAAGCTGTAAGCTGTCCACAAATGGCCTAATTTTTCCTTGGAAAATCAACTTGCGTATATCGTTTTCAGATGAGAGAGAGATGAATTAAGTGTTTTGCATGATCTGCTTTCTTCTAGTAGTTTCCTGAAAAAAATGAGAAAGAGTAAGAAACGTGTTGGCAGTTATATAGAATAATAATAAATGCTAAATATGGCGAACATTATATTCATAATATTCTTACCAGTGAATCATGCTAAAAGAATGGGACAGGTAAGTTAAGAGCAGATATGGAAAGTCGAAACTCTTAATTATTCATAAATATATTATAAATTATAATTATACTCGTATAAACAAAACACATGAACGAATCTTTTATCGATTTATAAAAGTCTTATTGGGCATAGACATTGACTAAAATAGTGTCTACTTGTAAAAATATACATTGTATAATGTATATTATGTACCTTATATATATTGTTTTATTTTTTAATATACTGTATATAAGTTTATATATATACGTATAGCATATACATATATTACATATATATATATATATATATATA
Organism: Trachelipus rathkii; assembly: GCA_015478945.1. Lineage (NCBI taxonomy): Eukaryota > Metazoa > Arthropoda > Malacostraca > Isopoda > Trachelipodidae > Trachelipus > Trachelipus rathkii. Next base: position 27,821 of record JABUQX010137396.1, on the reverse strand, counting down.
TATATATATATATATATATATATATATATATATATATATATATATATATATATATATATATATATATATATATATATATATATATATATTATTTTTTTTTTTTATTTAATTGGCCATATTGAAGTGTGAAATTTTTTTTTTAAATTCTTTTTTTATTAATAAAAAAAAAAAAAAATAATTAACTAAAATACACCATTAGCTTGGTTTTGAATGCACCCTAAAATGTGCCATGACGTCAGAGATCTTTTGTTATGACTTTGGATTTTTGACGAACGGCAAAAGCCCCAACCCTAATTTCTTGCAACATTGAGCAATGAGAAAAAGGTGCAGACCTAAAATACATTTCTCTGGAGCTAGAACTATGTTTCTAGTTCTGCCACAACTGGCATAATAATAATAAAAAAAAGGATTTAATAATCAAGTACAATACTTCAAATGGCCAAAGAATAAAAAAAATAAAATAGCAAACTAAAAAGTTTTATTATTTTTTTCATATCATTCAATAAGTGGCCTAGGCTACCATACCTAGACCTGAAGATAAACAAGAGGCTTGGGACAACACCTCAGGATGAGGAGAGATTTATTAATTGGAGGATCTTCTTTTCTAAAAAAGGGTAAGCATTTCAAACTAAATTCATTTTAGCTGTTGGTGTAATTTAGTTTTATTGCCCTCCATATTTATTATGGCATGAAAGAATAGAGAATCTTACCTAAATTATTATTAATAACTAATTGCCTAAAAGTTTACTATCTAAGTTCAAAAAAGGATTTAAGAGTCAAGTTTTAGATTTTAATAATAATAATAATAATAATAATAATAATAATAATAGCACACAATACACACACACACACACACACACACAATAATAATAATAATAATAATAATAGAAACAGGAGCCTAAAAAAGTCCCATCATTTCAGATGGTTCATTGGTTCCAAACTGGATAGTACAATTGGTAATAGTTTCACAGAAGAGGAAAGAACATCAGCTACTCAAAAGAGGACTTCTTTCCCCATATATTTTTAGTATATATTTTTTTATGATTAAATAAAACCCCTATAAATAGTTGTAAAGTTTTTATAGTAAAAAATTTTAAAATCAACTATCTTTGAAAGATCCCTCTTTTTATTCTTTTCTTCATTAATTTTTCATGAATAAATATTTTCTGTGAATGGCGCAGTCGACAGGATTCGCTTTCTCTTGAATTTCCTCTACAGCTGATATTCCCTCCTCATTCTGGTGTGTCTGGCCTTAAAAAATATTTGGCTTTGTGAAACCACATAGGCCTATTGAGACAAAAGTTATAGGTATTGAATATAAGAAAAAATAAGACAGTTTGAAGCCACATAGGGTAATAATAATAAATTAAATAGGGTCTGATAAAAATATAAAAGCCTGTATATATAGCTATAGGCACAAAAATATGTACCATATACTGTATATTCAGTATAAATATATAAATAAATTTGAGTTGAAGCCACATAGGCCATAGGGTTCTTATCGAGACTGATCATATATATATAAAAAATAAAAATAAAAATAAAATAAATAAAAAAAATAATATACCGTATATATAGTACCGTAACCTTTAATATTACTACCTATTAAGCATATAAAAAAAAAATTATTTACGATATTAAAACATTTTAGATAGGTTATTTTTTAATATGGATGTAGTGGACCCAAATGTAGAGTTAAAAATTGTTGAAGAAATAATTAGTGATGGGGCAACCCCAACCTCATTATTTCAACAAGTTTTGACTCTCGTTAAACAAAGAGGAACCAAGAGGTCCATTATTACCAAATTGATAAATAAAATAACAGCTGATATAGATTTATATACATCTAATGAGTTAAAGGGTGTTATCTTAAATTTAAAAACAAAACTAAAAGAAGTTACAGAGTTGGACAATAAAATAATAAATATTTACGCTGACTGTCAAGAATTCACATTTGAAAGCGCAGATAAAATTTGTGAAAAAAATGAGTACTATGCCTTTGGCATCTCATCTCTCATAAGTGAAATTGAAAATAAAATAAGTCCTATGCAGAATATTTCTTCTAATAATAATCATAATGAAACTGGTTTCTCTGGTTTAAAACGACCCGAACTCCAGCTCCCTGAATTTGATGGAAAGCCTGAAGACTTTGATAGGTTCATAAAAAACTTTGAAGAAATAATGGATAGAGAGAAATACAATAAATTTGCTAAACATTCTTGTCTAATGAAACAACTCAAAGGTCCAGCAAAAATTTTAATACAAAAAAGCCCCATGGCAGATATGGATTATGATATGGCCAAAAACTTATTAAAAAGTGCCTTCAGTAACAAGTCTTTACAACAATATTCAGTTATTGAAAAACTGATAAAATTAAAATTAACCAATGATTTTTATACTTGGATCAGTGATGCCAAATTAATAGAAAGTCAAGTAGATAGCTTAAAAATAACTAGTAAGGTGATTTGTCAATACTTTTTGTGGAATAGTTTGCCAGAAATATATCAAACCCAATATATAAACATTACAAATAATACATATCCAAATTTAGATGAAATTTTAAATAATGCATTTGAAGTTCATAATAGAATTGGGAAGAGTGGGTTAGTAAATACAAAAACAAATGCAAATACATACACTACTAAAACTACATCACAATTGGAGAAAAAAACAGTAGCTTTAGCTACTAACATTGATGTGAATCAAAAACAAAAAACAAACACTGAAACAACAAAAAGGGTGGGTTGTTCCATTTGTCAGACATTGCAAACATCAGATTGTATGGACCATAAATTGTATAGTTGCCCAACTTTCAAAACACCTGAATCCAAATTGCAAAAAATTAAAGAATTGGGAGGTTGTATTAAATGTGGGTACTTAAATCATAAAATTGAAAACTGTAGGTTTAAATTTAATGCGAAATGTAGAAATTGTAATGCATGGCACTCCGCATTTTTATGTATTAAAAAACAAAGTGGACCTAATTCAACTCAAAAACCAAAAAACAATAAAAATAAAAATAATGCACAAGCAGAAACATCAACCAATGTTGTGGAATTAAATGTTACTCCTGTAGAAAATCCTTCTTCAGAACAAGTAGCAAATTGTTTGTTATTAAGTTCCTTAAATGTAACCAGCACTCAAAACATCACCCTTCCTACCTTCACCACAACTTGTATAAATAAAAACAATAACAACCAAGATTTGAGGGTTTTATATGATTCTGGGTCGGAAATAAATTTTATATCGCAGACAGTAGCACAAAAAATTAAATATAAAGTTGTACAGTCTGAAATAATGCTTAACATAAAAGGTTTCAATGAAAGCAAATATTACAAAACTTCTATTATAGAAATTGATATAAAAATAAATAATAAAAATAACAGTATTGTAGCAGCTGTGGTCCCTTCAATACAAACCAGAGTGAATATACCTTCCCCTCAAATTGTAAAAGCATTTGAAGAACATAAAATACCTTTAGCTGATAAACACCTGAGAAATAAGAATAATAAGGAAATCCATATACTATTAGGTGTGAATGGAGCCCACATACTACCAATAAATGCATGCTCTTTTGGGTTAACAAACAACAGTTCACTGTTATATTACACTTCTTTAGGAATCTTATTAGCTGGGGACTTGAATAAATTAATAAAAAATTTGCCATATTTGAAGTATATAAAGAAATTTACTGAGCAGGCCGACTTGCTCGCAAAAAATGTCAAAATAGAAAATAAGATGGAATGACTAGAAATGGATTACTCTATCACATCTCTAGCTCAAAATAATAATACTAGCATAGAATTGGATGATGATCTAGTAAATAAAAATTTAAATGATTTATTAAATTATGATAGTTTTGATTGTCCTAAAAAATTCTCAGAGTTAGATATGGAACTTATAAAATACTTGATTACAAATACAGATGTAGATATGGATACAGGTCGGTTGATTATGCCTTGTTTATGGAATAATAAATTAATAAAATTTTTGCCAAATAATTTTTATTTGGCTAATTCTGTATAAAAAAGAGCCTCTTAAATTAGAAGCGTACGATAATGTCATATTTGACCAACTTAACCAAGGTATCATTCAACCTGTTGAAATAAATACAGTAAAAAATAATAATAAAGTTTCATTTTTAGCTCATAATGCAGTTTTCAGAGATCATGTAGAAACGACAAAATGCAGAATTGTATATTTGTCGAACCTATGTGATAAAACTCAACCAACTAATTTATCACATAATAATGTTAGCTTACCAGGACCTAATTTAAATAATAGATTAGATATAGCATTAACACTACTTAGGTTCAATCAGTATCTGCTGGTATTCGATTTGGAGAGAGCCTTTCTCAATATTAAATTGCCTTTTGAGGATACTGAAAGATTCCATTTTTTGTGGTTCAAAAATATAAAAGAAAATGATTTTAGTATTGTTTCTTATAAATTAATGCGACTTCCGTTTGGTATTAGATGTAGCCCTTCCATTCTCATGGTAGCACTTTATATAATATTAATATTGCATGTTCATACTTGTGATGAGTTTGAATATGAACTTAGGAAGATGTTGTATAACTTGTCTTATATGGATAACTTAGGTTATTCTTCATCTTCTGAAAGTGAAATTATTCTTGCTTATCATAGGTCTCATGTAATATTTAACAATTATGGGTTCAATTTGCAACAATTTCATAGTAATTCACCAGAGTTTAAAAAATTAAATTATAGTGAGTTAGACAATAACACTAATGTAGATGAGCCTATAAATAATCACATAAAACTATTAGGGATGATGTGGGATACTCATAATGATACTTTATATAATAAAAATAATGAAATGGATCCTAAAGCAAACACTTTGAGATCTATTTTATCTACTATAAATGGTCTATTTGATCCACTAAATATTGGACTTCCTGGAAAAAACAGGGCTAAACTTTTTTTACATAAACTACAAAATAACAAAGATTTAACTTGGGACAAAAAATTAGATAGTAATTTACTAAAAGAATATAAAAATATTTGCTCACAATATAATAAAAGCAAAAAACCTGAATTAAAAAGATTTATTGGGGATTATGCTTCTTCATATAATATTATAGCATTTACTGATGCTAGTAAAGACATTTATGGTAGTGTCTTATATTTACAAAATAAAGATAGTAGTGAGCTGCATTTTTTATGTGCGCAAAAAAAATAAATTAATTTCAAACAAAAATACTAACAGATCTATTCCAGTTCTAGAGCTATTTGCGGTGAGATTTGGAGTACAATGTCTAATAGAAATGTTTGACAATTTAACTAACACTTTCACACCTTTAAAAATAAATGAATTACATTTATATACTGATTCAATGGTAACATTGAATTGGATTATAAATAAAGTTCAGAAATTAAACAAAATTGAAAGAAAGGGAACCATTATAAATAATCAGCTGAATTTTATTGAAACTGCATGTGAAAAACACCCGATAACTTTTCATCATTGTGAAGGATCTCAGAATCCTAGTGATTATGTTACTCGATGTGTTTCATATAAGGTTTTATTAAAAAATTCACTTTATTTAAATGGACCTATATTAAACAACAATAATGAAAGGTTAAAAGTCACTGTTCCAAATCCCTTTTATAATAATAATACAGATTTTAATATTTATAATATTCAAACTTTTTATCTTTTGTACCCTTATTTAAATTAGATAGGTTTTCTTCTTTGAATAAACTATTTAAGGTTTCACACTATGTAAGAAAATTTATTCATAATTTAAAACTTAAAGTACATGAGAAAAACCCCACTTTGTTTTCCAATTGTGACCCTAATGCAATATGCTTATATGAAGAAAGTTGTAATGTCATTTTTAAGCAATATCAACAAGAAATTTTTCAGAAACATATCAGTATTTAATAAACCCAAAAAATAATAAAGAAACAAATTTGGTCACACAACTCAATCTTTTTCTTGATAAAAACAATATAATTAGAGTAAAGAGTAAATTTGCAAACTTAGATGCTGATTTTAATCAAAAAAATCCAATTTTGCTGCATAAAAATCACTCTTTAACAGACATAATAATTAAAGAATTACATGTAAAAATGAAACATGCAGGTGTATATAAACTTCTAGCTATAATAAGAAAGGAGTTTTATATTCCAACAGCATATTCAGTAGTTAAGAAAAACATTAAAGACTGCATCAAATGTAAATTAATGTATGGCAAAACCATAAAAATTAATCAGAACCATTACAAAGATTATAGAATAAATCCATCTCAAATTCCATTTAGAGAAATATTTCTTGACCACATAGGACCTTTTAATATAAAAATAAATAATGTAGTAGAGAAGATTTACATATTAATTATAACTTGCACATACACTAGAGCTGTAAACCTTGTTCTATGTAAAAATGTAGATAATAAATTGCTTTATTTCTGCCTTTCAATTTCATGTGTTTGACTTTGGATTCCCACAACTTATAGTTAGTGACCAGGGAAGTAGTATCATAAGCTCAGTGCAAATTATAAAAAACTTTCTTGATGATGTAGATGTAAAAAATTATTTAACTCTCCATAATATAAAGATTTTAGAGTTTTCACCATACCCTGGTAAAGCTAGTTTTCTAGGAGGTTTAGTTGAATCTTTAGTCAAACAGGTTAAAAATATAATCTATAGTGCTATAGGAAAAAATATATTAGAGCAGGATGAGTTTTCTTTATTAGTTAGGGAAGCAAACATGCTTATAAATAAAAGGCCAGTAGCATTTAAGTCAATATTGAGAAACCCTGAGGTGGATCCAAATATCCCATTTGCAATAACACCGGAGATATTGCTGAAGGGATATGAGGTTCCAGCTCTGGTTGTTTCTTCTCATTTATTTCATGATGGTATAGATCATTCAGATGATCCTGATTGGTCTCCTTGTGAACCTGATCAAGATCAGTTATATTTGACTTTTCAAAAATACAGAAAAGTGAAATCTAATTTGAATGATTTGTACTATGATGAATTCTTAGCAAACTTACAATATCTTGCCACTAATCAGCAAGACAAATATAAAAATAAAAAACACACTTCACTGGGAGTTGGAGATGTTGTAGCCATTAAAAAAAATTTTGTAAACCATACTTTTACAGTATGGGGACAGTACAAGATATTGAAAATAATAGTTTAGGAGAAACTGTTTCTGTAAAAATTAAAAAACCTAACCAAGAAACAATAACCCGACACATATCGGACATAATCTTATTAATAAAAAAGCATAACAAATTTCATGAAAATCTGCCAGAAACAGTTTCCACCACTAATGATAATAATAGTGATGCTGACAGCAGGGTAAAAAGGAAAGCTGCAGTTCAATGTAGAGAGCTACATAAAAAGCTCTTAGACCAAGGGCAACTTTAATATCTCCAACTATATAATAGTCAAATAAATATCTATGTCCTTGTTTAACAGGAACATGATATATATTTGAATAAAAACAATGTAAAATAAATTTGGTTTCCAAATTTAGTTTACATATTCATCAAAATTAAATTCTTAATAGAATTTAATTTTGGTCCCCTCCCAGTGTTAAAAATATATATTATATAAGCATGTATGATACCTTATATAATATATTGTTAATTTTATATTTTTATATTTTTATTTTTTTGTTATTTTTATTATTATGGCCACTGGAAGTTGAAGATTTGAAATAATGACCTTTTCTTAATAAAAAAAAAAACAAATTAATATGAATGATAATTTATTTATTTGTTCATTCTGTTATAAAATAACATTAATAATAATAAAAATTAAATATAAAAATAAATTTTTTAGTGAACAACTTAAAAAATTTATTTTTGATCCCATTTCACTTGCTGGTTTGTTTACATGCAAATCAAGCTTCAAGCGAAAGTCAAGTCATGCTTAGATCTGCAAAAAATGATGCAAGAAAGTGATTTGCAATAAAAATTAGGATTGGCAGAGTGCCAGACCCTATACAATATCTACAGGAGCAAGACTGTGTTCTTTGCTCTGCCTATTTAGGCAAATAAAATTTTTTATTTGAGAATCAACAACTAATTCAGTGGCCACTGATAATAAAAATAATAATACCAACCAAATACTATATAATTTTTATTGTTTTTGAGATAATAAAAAGAAAAATAAGTGGCTTAGGCTACCAGACCTAAGCCTGAAGAAGAAGTTAGCAACAGGCTATTACAAACAAAATTGGCCTAAGATTTTTCTACCCCATATTACCAAGACAAAAAGGATAACTCAGTTTCCTACTTGGAAACTTCCAACAAAGGTGAGATCATTTTTTAAAGACTTGGGTTTTGTATGCTGACTAATCCAATCTTGGTCTCACATTCATTTGTATAAATGAATTAGAGGGTGAAAGGGGATCTAATTATTAAATATTAACCAATTTGCTTTAAATTATAACTTTAAATATTTAGGTTAGTTTAATTAGTAGGGGTTAATTAATAAGTAATAATAATAAAGTAATAATAATAATAATAATAATAATAATAATAATAATAATAATAATAATAATAATAATAATAATAATAATAATAATAATAATAATAATAATAATAATAATAACAATAATAATAATAATATAGAAGAGTCTATAAAATCCTATCCTTTCAGAAAAGGATTGGCTCTGGATTTGACAATAAGCATTTTGGTGTAACAGAAAAGAAGGAAATCAGCAAGTTAGAGGAGAAGAGTTCCATTTCCACCTTATATAAAAATATCTCCCTTAAATTCAATGTAAATATTTATACATTTATAATTTTATATAGTAAATTTTAAAACTAAAACTTCTTTGAATTCTCCCCTTCTCTAAATTATTTTCTTCATTAATTTTTTCATGAATAAGATTTTCTGTTACATCCTTTTACCCCGTATTTCCCTCAGATCAAATTCATCCCATATATCGGAGGAGGAACTTCAGGAACCATTTTCTTCCTCGCTGTCCTTGTCATCGCTTATTTTGTTTGGACCAAGAGAGTATACCTTTGTAGGAAATGCATACCAGAGATGTCGAACCCGGCTGAGAACATCCCACTCCAGGCCGTCCCAACATCTAACGTTCGAATACAGTTAGCACCTGAAGATGCGCCTTCGGATAACACCGTTCAGATCAGACCCTTGCCACGTTCTCCGTCCCCAACTCAACGGTTGGCTTTACTTCCCAGACCTCCTATGCCTTTTCCTAACTCTCGTACTATAACTTCATCTGAAGATCATGTGACGTATGCTAATTGAATTTAGTCTTTAAGATAAAAGACTCTTTTGTCAAGGGGGTACTTTATCGTAGTATTCTCTAAAATAGCGTTTTAAAACGTTTCTAAAATCAACATACCTCACATTCCTTTTTTCTTAGCTGTTTTCAATAATGCATCTCATACCTTACCTTATAAGGCTATGCATTCCTAACTTCATCCGATGATCAACGTTGAAATGCCGTAAACAACTGCTTGCTTCCCACAAAAGAAACGAAGCCGCGCCATTAGTCCTGGAGCATGCAAGACGAACAGTCACAGTTTGATAGTGAAAACGAATGCTTTTTGAAAGTGTAGTAAATATGTGTTTGACCAGGAAAATATTTCAACCTAAAGTCTTCTTTAACTAAATTTGTTAAATTTAACAAAATCTGAATATATATATATATATATATATATGATATATAATATATAATATATTATATATATATATAAATATATATGTATATATATATATATATATATATATATATCTATATGTATATATATATATATATATATATATATATATATATCTATATATATATAATAAATATCTTTTGTGTCGTATTTTAAAGCGCACAGCCTTTAGCTTAATATCTTTGCAGGCTATAATTTGAATAAACTTCCTGTGGTATGCAAACAGCTCCCGTACACTTTAGAGAGCTCACCAGTGTTTCTTTCACAGACAATTTTCTCCGGGGGGGGCTTGACAGAGAAGCGGCGTGCACATAAGTATAACATAATTTACATAAAAATAAAGGACAATGACATTCTTGTCACTTGTCAGCTAATCTTAGTCTTATTAGTTACTGTCTTACTGAATTAGTAAATATCCGAAATATAAACCAAATCTTTAGTTGTAAAAATATAGCAATCTATTTGTGAAATTTATTTGGAAGTTAGATAAATAAATTAACATAAGGGTACGAAAACATTATGAGAGAATATTATAATTAAAATATATTTGAGTAATAGGACTTTTTTAAATAAGGAAATAGATCTTTGGTAAAAATAAATTATATATATATATATATATATATATATATATTATATATATTTATACTATATTACTATATATATATAACTATATATATATATATATATATATATTATAATTATATATATATAGTTAATATATACTATATATATATATTATATTATATTATATTATATATATATTATATAATATATAATATATATATAATATAATATATATATAATATATATATAATATTATATATATATATTATATATAATATACTATATATAAATATATATATATTATATATAGTATATATACTATAATATATATATATATATATTATATATATATTATATATATATTATATATATTATATATATATATATATATTATACTAATATATATATTATATATATAACACTTACGTAGGCCGTAGCCCCGACGTTAGTACTTCGTAAGTTAGGGGTATTAAAGAAGTAAGTTTAAAGGAATCGTATAGGACGAGTTTTCTTCGTCGCATACAAGTCTACTGTTTTTTCTAGAAAATCCTCAGTTGGAATCTCATACCCCTCGATGCTTATCATCATACAATGCATTAAGGTTTCTGGCAGCATTTTATTTCTTGTCTTACTTAGTATTCGGTTCATAGTACTGACACGATCTTTTACCCGATTGCTGTCGTTACATGAAATGACAAGAAGGATTTCACAGAGCTTTTGTAACTCACAAATATCCCACGTCCTCTTCCAATATTTTCGACAATGGACTTTCATCCTGCTTTAAATATTTCGCTTTCGAGCTATTGGCATTTGATATAAAAATTGAAGGATTTCAGGTCAGCTAGTACACCTTCCGCATTAAAGCATCGGAAAATCTGCCACAAAATTTTCTAACTTCAATTTCCGGTAAATTTGTTTAATGATTAAACGTCTCAAAGCGACTAGCAAATATCATTATATTAATTGATTTGTCGTTGCAACCTTTCTTCATTTTCGTTCGATTTACACTACCGCAGTATATCTTTTCATCCCTTTAAATACGCATCCTTTTTTCTTGATCTCATCAGCAATCAGGCACCACTTCAGATGCAAACTTCTCCATTATTTCACACCGAACGTTTTTTGTAAGTCACTATACGTCCCCACACTGATTTACAATATTTTGCAGGTGCAATTTTGTTCCAGTAATTAGTGGGATGACTTTGGTCATACTAAAGTCCTTCTTTTGCAAAGCATTGCTAAGATAAGAGAGTGCACTAAGGAGTTCATTCATTACATAACAGGTGACAAGGAAACTCTCATTTCTGATTTCCAGCAAGATGCCCCTTTCGAGTGATGCAAGGTCTGTCCCTTCTTTGTGGATATGCTCACAAGCCATCAAAATTGACTTTAAGCTCCTGAAGACAGCATTCACCATCTTTTAATGAGATAACCATCTCACTTCAATGCATTCTGGAATCTTGAGGATTGAATCATTGATTAATGATTTGAATATCATGCCAAAAATATTTTTCTCTTTTTGGCGACTTGCTAAAACAGTTTGAAAAATCTTTTCAAATATTAAAAAACTCCCTTTATCCTTCTGATTTTTATTTCCTTGAAGGGAGGCTGTTATGTGTCAGGGGACGAATATGTGCTCTACAGTGTATATAGAGAACTTCTTTGTTCGCCTTTTCAGCCATATTAGAAGCACCATCAATCCAAAAGTCAATATGCTGTCATTAATTTAATCAAGATCAGCCAGGCTCCTTATCAGTAGCATTTGCAATAGTTTCTGCTTTTCCATTGGGTATTTAAATTGGACAAATAACTTTTCTACGGGATTTTTACCCTCCACTACTCAAAACATTATACTCAGCTCTTCATTTCTAAAGAAGTGCTCTCATCTGCTAAAACGGAGAACTTCTGGTTTTACAATGTTTTTTTTCAACTCATCTTTCAAAACTTCGCCCATACATAACAGAAGTTCACGGGCAGTGTCCTTGCTGCTGTAATTCGACCTATCACTCTGATCTTTTCTCCATGTTTTAAAATCATCATTCAATTTGTCCAAAAAAACTTTCAATCAAACTCTGATATTTTGTAGTGTAAGCTACTTGTTCCTTTACCAAAAAATACAACCCTCGAAAAAGTATTTTTAAACCTTTCCTATTTAAGTCTCTTTCACTTTCACTCTGTTGAACAATTTGAGCTTGAATCGGTTTCTTCATAGCCTGTCTCCTGAGGTTTTCCATTTCTACACTTATAGTGTGAGCTGAAGAGTGTTCATGCTTCTCTAATGTCCCATTTTTCCTAAAGCTTTTTTGAAAGTTGTGAAACGGTTATGAATACCCCAACTGTCTTTTGTGAACATTTGCATCATTTTTCATGATGCGCCTCGTTTTTCTTCACTGTATGCCAGCCAACTATATTTCTGTTCCCATTGTTTATTGTAGTAGCGTTGTTTGTCAGACGATTTTGCGGAATGTGAACTGGATGATCCAGCACCTTTATTTTCAACATTCTTTAAATCAGTAGGTTTAATTTGTGAAAATTGATACATTTGCGGCGTTTCCTCTCTCGGTTTTTTACTAAGTC
>JABUQX010137396.1:0-5000 GCA_015478945.1 Trachelipus rathkii | reverse complement strand
TTATAGGAGTAGCATCCATCAGGCTTATTATTGTTTGATTTGATTTTCTATTATTTCTGTGTAGAAAAGTTGTTGAATATTCATTGTGAGCTGTCTAGTTTTCTTTAATAGTACTTTTTGTTCAGGTGTATAATTGGTTTACTATTATACCTAATCTATTTTAGATAATTTAAAGTTTCTAAAAAAATTCAATTTTTTATAGTTCTTTAACACATAAAATTAGAGTAAGGATAGAATTTATTAGAGGCTGCTAAGTTGCCGAAAGAATAAGAAAACTTCATATTTTTTCATTTAACAAATATTTTAACTACTGAAGTGATGTATTACTATTATTGTTTTGTGTCTTAAATTTTCAGCATTAAAATCCTACTGATTTTAATAAATATTAACAAATATACAATGTTCTTATAATCAAATATCTTGGCATTTGATAAAATCGGTCCCTACCTCTTTCGAATTATAAAGGAACACTCGGTGGCATACGAGCAAGCTTGTATAAACTTTATTAGGTATGTTATTATGCGTATCTATTCTGAAGGTATACATTGTTGCAAGGAGGTTTCTTCAGATTTTTTTTTTTTTTTTTTTAGCTCCCTCTATCAATAGGTCCATGTTCAAATACACTGCTAAAATAAAATAAATAAAAACATGGTTGTTTTTAATTGGGGCATGAAAAACATGGTTGTTTTCTTAATGGATGAATTTCATTCACCACAAAACTATAATATCTTCAAAAACACAATCCTCACATTCATCTGTACTTCAATATTCTTGAGTTGTTTTCGCATATCTTTTCTTTTGTGAATACGTTGCTTATTCACTAAACTTAACTTCTGTTGAGGCTAGATACTTTAGGCACCTTCATAACTTCTTATGCTAGTACAGTTGCTTTCTCTGCATAGTGACATTATCGTCTTATGGAGTATGTCTCACATTGAGAATTTGGGGTGATTTCACATACAATTACACTCATCTGAAAAAGGTTGGAGTCTAATCTTTGTCCAACAACACTCTCTTTTCACTTACTCTCCAAATCTCTCCCGAACTCCTTATAGCTATAAGGAGGTTGGAGAAATAAGTGGAAAGGAGTGTTGTTGAGGACAAAGATTAGACTCCACCTTTCCAGATTTGAGATGTATGTATGTGAAATCACCCCAAATTCTCAAATGTGAGACATTCTCCATAAGAGGTATAATCCTACCATGCAGAGAAGGCAATTTACTGAATTGTTGCATCACTCCTTATACTTTGCTATTACAGTGCGACATGACTCTTTTTAAATCATTAGTTTCGCATATCTGCTCATTTCTTATGTGACATCTTTTCCAAACCATTCCTCTTTTTTTTTTTTTTTTTTTCCTTGGTTTTTTTCTCGTTTTTTCCTTTTTTTTTCTCTTTTCCCTTTGAAAAAAAAAAAAAAATGAAAGTTTTCCCCCAGTACCTTTGCTAGGGGTTACTTATCTTCATTTATGTTTCCTAAATAGCCATGGAATGCGAGTGGTTGTCTGTCCTTGGTTCCTCTGACTTTCCAGGTGATATGAATATCTACACCTTTATCTTAATCTCATGAAAATCTAATTCAAAATTTGAGATTGCTTTGTCTCACAAGCATTTAAATTTTGGCCTTAGCACCAGCAGGGCTGGGGAGTGGCAAAAAAATACGCTGACACTGACACTGACATGACACTGACTCTACTCCAGAGTGCATTTTTTCCTTTGCAAACGGACACCGACACTGACTCTCCATTTAACAGTTCAACTATAATCAGGCTATTATTTGTTACATTAGGATTTTGCCATATCTTCCGAACTGGTTTTACTCCAAGAGTCTTTCAATCATGAGATAAGTGCTAGACCATCTTGTGACTTGATCTTTTATGGCACCCTTACCTGCTCGACGCTGAAGCACACTATCCACTTTTGGTGTTCTTACAGCAAAGGACAATATTCTGCACTCTTGACACCAAATTTTTGCAATATGTTTTTCTTTTAAAACCGTTCATTAATGGCCAACTATCAATTATGCACTGTACCTCACATATGTGTGATATTTGGGAGAAACTCTTCAATATTTTCCATTTCCATGGATTCATTTAATTTTTCCAGAGCTTTTATCATGTTTGAGGCATTATCAGTGACTATAGCTAGGATTTGTTTTTTCTCAATTTCATAATCCTTAATAACCTCCTCAACAAGACCACGAATAAAACTACTGTCATGTTGCGCCCTTGTATCTGTTACTGACAAAGTTCTCACCATAATTTTGTGTTCATCACTCAAAAACTGAATGTTTATAGCAAAATAATTTGTTCTCTGACAGGTGCAAGCTTGCCCAAAAATTTAATAAAACATATTTTCCTTTAAAAGTCACTTAAGTTCTTCTTTTTAGCTTTTAGCTTCTTTAACCACCATGTCTCTTATATCATGTCTTTCTAGAGAAACACCTAGTTTTCTAGCCATTTCTCCGTTTAATGTCAGGAATTCCTCAGATGAGAAAAAAGTTAGGGAAATGCCACGTTTTACAACCATGTTAATAATGGATTGCTTGAATAGTTCACTAGTCATGAAAATATTTAACAATTGATCCCTGAGCCTTCGTTTTCTTTTCTTCAGTCTTTTGTTTGATAGTCGGAGTTTCCTTATCTTTTTCTTCAACGATTTTGAAAATTTCTAAATGACAGCGTTGCATATGACGCTTTAAATTGCTTGTTTTGCTAGGGAGCATTTCTTCCCCAGGTGCCTCTTTTCCTGATTTCTTCCATGCTTTGATTGACATTTTTCTCCTTCTACCTCTACATTGCATATATAATAATTTTTATCTTCAGAAAAAGTGAAATACTGAAAAACTGCTGATTTTTTACTTTTACAGCTCATATTTATGGATTTGAAAAAACAATTTAAATTAAGTATTATATTTTTAAAATTATATACTAATAATTGTTCTGAAAAAGAAAATAATGAAAAAGTTTAAACTTTAAAATAATTATTTAAATTAAATTTAAATTTTCATAATCTTTTAAAGATGTCTAAACTCTAAACTCTAAAACATTCGAACAGAGTTTGCTGGAGTCGGTAAGGAGTCTGCAATTTTGCAGTCTCTGACTCCTCCTTCAACTGTCGACTCTGCCAACACCAACTCCTCAGCCCTGTAGGTACCAAGGCGGCTCTTATTGGTGAGCGAGGAAACTAATTACACCAGCTGTCCCACCTTTATTACCCTATAAAGGTCATTAATACTAATTTTACTTTAAACAGGTTTATCCAGATTTATCTTTTCTATGATTCTAATATTCTCATCACACTTTAATATAGTATATATCATTTATAATATATACTATATATATATATATATATATATAATATATATTATTATATTATATATATAATATATATATCTATTAATGTTATGTATATAATATCTATTATATATATACATTATTAATATTATCTTCTTCTTCTTCTTCTTCTTTCTATTTTCCCAAGAATGGGTGTAAGGGTGCTTGACGAGCATCGGAAAAGAAAAGCTGTAGAAGAACATGACAAAAAGTCTGAAATAGAAAGCCCAAGCCTTACCGCCCCTCAGTACCATCTAATTAGTGAGAACTCATCGCAGTCAGAAAATCAACCCAAAGCTTCATGGGACAGCGATGGACCCTCACTATGGTAGATCGTCAATGTAAGGGTTCATCCCTTGCCCCAGGTGGGCCACAACCATACCCCTCACAATCCCCCGCCATTCACTTCTGTTATACACCTTTCTTCTCGCCTCTGCCAAACTCACATTTCTCTCCTTCAAACATTCGTTTACTGACTCAATCCACTTTTTCTTCGGTCTCCCAGCCGGTCGGTTCCCAACACACTCGCCACTATACATCCGCTTAACCAACCCACTATCATTCATCCTTTCCATATGACCAAACCATCTCAACATACTTTCATTTATTCTCTCATTTATCCCTTTCTTCACACCACAACACTCTCTAATACTCATTCTCATTTTATCAATTTCTTTTCTCACACCTAAGCACCACCCCTAAGACATTGTCAAGTTGAACCATTAAAATTTTAGATATCTACTTCTTATTCCAGACCATAGTCTAACTACTATACAATAACACAGGTAACAACATACCCTCATGTAAGACCCTAGCACACTCAAGACTTAGTCCTTTACATTCACAACGATTTAAATGCACCAGCACCTTCCTGCCATTCACAACTTTCCTACTACACTCTGCATCGTCCGTTCCCTTCTCATCCAACATATACCCTAAATATTTAAACTCAGACACTTGTTCCAGCTGCTCACCATCTAACATAACTTCACACTGAGGACTGTCCTCACTCACAACCATAACCTTACTCTTATCTACGTTTATTTCAAGCCCCTCCTTTTACACACCCTGCCAAATCTCTTCTACCAATACTCTCAAAACTCTCTTCAGATTGCACCACACAGAACTAAAATCACGGCATATCAATAGTAAGGAGCACCCCGCCATCATCTCCCATTCTCCATCATTCTAACACCATTTCCTGCGACCCCCATCCCTAATTCTTCCATGCGGCGTTTGTCATTGTTTTCGGGATAATGAGGTTATCTAGACAATTTTTTATAAATTGTAATTGAGTTTTTTTAAGGTTGCTTCTTATGAGTTGCTGTTGATATTTCCTAAAGTGTACTCTAATAGCTTGCTGCATGATGCCTTTGCTGGTAACGGGTATGATAGTTATTAAAGATATTCTACTCTTGACGTAGTTTGTATTTATTAGTTGCGAACCCTTTGGCAAAAAGCAAAACTACAATTTAAAATGAATTTATTAATACACTTGAAAAATAATTAAAGTTAAAACAATGTTAAAATGTTTCTATATTCCATGAGTTAATGGTATAAATTAAAAACAAATTGCAGAAGTCTTTCGCTTCATATCAAGAAGCCTCATTCGGCTGCCTCTATGTTTAAAACACCAACTCTGGAATATGACTGAACAAAAATATT
>JABUQX010137395.1:30000-31810 GCA_015478945.1 Trachelipus rathkii | reverse complement strand
CGGTATTGCTTCGATTTCGGTTTAAGTTTGAGTGTTTATCGTTTTCGCATTTATCGTGAGAAACGCTTTCGCGTTATGCGCCATCATATATATATATATATATATATATATATATATATATATATATGTGTGTATATATTTTTTATTTTTTTTATATATTTCATATTTATTTATATAAAAGCGCCCGATAGCTCAGTGTTAGAGCACTCGCCAAACCAAGCGAGGGTCCCAGGTTCGCAACTGGTCGGGTGGGAGAATGTGAGCTGTTCTCTCCTTAGGCTTGGCTCCGTCCTGCTCGGACGTTAAATGAGTACACCTCCTCCTTGATTAGGGCTCTGCCCGTGAGTGATGGTGTTTATCTTTATAAAAAAAAAAAAAAAAAAAAAACAGAAATAGAAGGAGGAGGACGGTTGCCGTTGTGTAGTAATACACCTTTCAAACTAAGCTTGGAGGAGTCTATGAATAGTCTCCATTCAGTTGGATCATGGTTCAAATTCAAACATTTCATCAAGCCATTAACGTCGCAGCAAACAACCAGATTGTTTTTCCTCTCAAAAAAGGGAAGCAGATCCCTCTGACGCTCTCTGTACTGTGAGACCCTGACATCACGTTGGAGGATATTCCATTGCTGTAGTTTTGATTCTAGAAGTTCTGCCTTCTCCTTTGACAAGTCAAGGTCTCGAATGAGATCACTCAATTCCGCTTGACTCAGTCGGTGCGGTGTATCATCGTTTACCTCAAAATCTGGGTCATGGGATGTGGAAGGCTTGTTGGGTTCTTCTTCTTCCACACTGTCTTCATTTTCTACTTCAAGCTCATAATGTTGAGGTGGAGTAGGAACTGGTAGACTATCTGAATGTGGAATAGGTCGAATAGCAGATGGAAGATTCGGGTATTCAACTGTTCCTCTTTTCTTCCTTGACAATCCTGCCTTTATAGGTGGAGTCAAGCAGAAGTAGCAGTCATCTGTATGGTTTGTAAGCTCCCGCCAAACCATAGGCACAGCAAAAGCCATACATCGTTTTTTATTTTTCAGCCATTCTCGTAGTATAACTGAACAAGAGTTGCAACATATATGTGGAGCCCATGACTTATCCTGGTCCCCTACCTTCATACCAAAATAATGCTGATAGGCAGTCTTCACAAGAGGCGTCAGATTGCGTTTCTGTGACGAAAATGTTATTTCACCACATATGTAACAAAAATTATTCACTAAATTTACACATTTTCGTGGCATTTTGATATAACAAATTTTACACTTCAAAAGCACTCCAAAACCAGAAATTCTGAAAAAATAAAACATAAACAATATGAAACTCACAGTCACATTAACAGTTATTATGTTTATAACCTACAAACATCTGGGGAACGTTCTGTTATGTTATTTAAGAGGTGTGACAACTTCCAAAAACAAAATTTCCCCCATACTACAAATGTAGACTAAAAAATTACATGTCACTGTATATCCAAAGCAAGAGCTAATCGATCATTTTTATGGTGATTTTTGAATTCAGCAGGTGGAAATACATAAGAATACGCTAATTTTGAGCCCGAAACAATTTCATTGTTGGGCAGTATTATTATTATTATTATTATTATTATTATTATTATTATTATTATTATTATTATTATTATTATTATTATTATTATTATTATTATTATTATTATTATTATTATTATTGTTATTATTTTTATTATTATTATTATTATTATTATATTATTATTATTATTATTATTATTATTATTATTATTATTATTATTATTATTATTATTATTATTATTATTATTATTATTATTATTATTATTATTA
>JABUQX010137395.1:0-25000 GCA_015478945.1 Trachelipus rathkii | reverse complement strand
AATAATAATTATATTTATATATTTATATAATACTAATATATTAATAATATGAAAATATAATATAATAATAGAATAATAATAATATATATATATATATATATATATTTATATATATATATATATAATATATATATATATAATTAACTCCACACAAAATAAACATTTTTTTGTGAGCACTGTCCTTTAAGGATAATTAGCATTATAATTTTAGCAGATGATGCAAGATCTCACGTCTCACAAATGTCATCGAAAGCAAGACCTCGATCACTGGCTGACGGGCAAAGTCAAAGGTCTTTCTCTGGTATGAGTGGAGTGCATCTTCAAACAGCTGCACATGCCGCTGCTGCTGCACAAGCTGCACACGCTGCGCAATTTGCCTCTCCACTATCGTTATCAAGGCCTGGTGAGTATTTAGGTTATATATAGTGTTACAAAATATATATTACAATTTGAATGCGAATTTTACATTCTTTGTATATTATAAAAATTAATTTTGCTTTTCTTTCTATCACAAACGGAAGTAAATCCAATTTTGATTAGGTGATAAATAATAGAAAGCAGAAGTAAATAAAAGTTTAAAAATCATTTCAGATTTGCGATTGTCTCGGCAGTCTTTAGCCCATCCTCAATTCGGTGCTGGATATCCTCATTTCTCGAATGGTGGCATTATTTCAAGAGCAACTTCCCAGAGAAGTGAACGACGACGTTCGAATCGATCGAAATCGAGAGAGCGAACTAACTCCCGTCTGAGTCACGCTGGGTCTTCCCATTCCTTAACAGGATACGATACTGATGGATGGACAGATCATGATATGGATATATACATGGCCAGGAATCCCACACGAGGAGGCCTTGTTCAACTCTAGAATCTTTATAAAAAATTCTTTATTTACAAAATATTAAAGCGAAAATAAACTCGTATAGCAATCAATATTGTGCAGAGACTGATAAACAATCTTAAGTGAAATATTAATCAAATCACTGCAAAAAAAATCAAAGTTGTAAGTTTTTTAAAAATATTTAAACGTTGCCATGTTGAGGTATTTTAAATGAAAGATTGTCAGCAACTTGCTAAAAAACTTTAATGGTTTTAGATTCAAATTAAGTAACTTTTCCTCATTTATTATTTTAAAAGGTCTGTTAAAATGAAAATGTAAGGAATAATAATACCTCAGCTATTTGCTTTCCCTGGTGTAATTGGGCATTATATATATATATATATATATATATATATATAATATATATATATATATATTTATATTATATATATATATAATATAATATATATATATATATATATATATATATATATTATATATATATTAAAGAAGCACTGGTTAGACCAGAATATTTAATTCAAAGATCTCTTTGTTGATGGTTATGTGAATTGATTTAATTCATGGTTATCAACTTAATATATGTAACATTACTTTCTGCTTTCTTTCCTGTCATTACAATAGCAGCCTGTTGTAGCAGCCCAGTTCACTTATTAACTCCATCAAAGAGTAGTTCCTGAGGTTCTCCTCTTAATCCTAATTTTAATTATAAACGCTCATCTGTCACTTCATCGTTTATATTCTCATATAGAAATGGCTTCAGTCTTTTTTTACTCTCTTAATTTTAAAAGGATCCCACAAGATTGCAAATATTTGAAACTAAAAGGTCGTCCCTGTAGTCACTGACCTCTGACCTCTTTCATATTTCAAACTGTGCCAGAGAAACGTGACTGTTTTCAATGCCTCATACACTCAATTTCGTCATTTATTTACGCGAAGTAAACTTGCAGACAAGTACAACGCCTCCTGAAACAGTTCAAATCGTTCTGAGTCCTTAATATCCTGATATTTTCCTATTTTCGTGGTCATCCTTGTAATCACTCTAAAAATTACCTCTTCTCCACATTTCCCAAGTTCTTTCCAATATAGGGGTGTAGTTCATCCCTTATGGAGTACTCATCAGTCATCACATACTCAACGACTATCTCCAATTTCTCATTCTAGCTGTCAAAGTGTTACTCATTTCTTTACATTATTTTTTTATCCAATTACAACGAACACTGCCCCATGGCTCTTTAGTTAAGACACCTACACCTATATATATATATATATATATATATATATATATATAATAGTAATATATATATATATATATATATATATATAACTATATATCGATATATATGAATATATTAATATAATATTATATATATATATGACGGTGCGTAGAGGAGAGGCCAAGTTTTGTGCAAAGGTCCCTGTCATCAGGCGAAAGCCCAAAATGTTGTAAAAATATTAATTTTAAATTAAGATATAAAAATTTGGCTCGATCTCCACTCTTAGATTTTACAGTATGTATACAATATGTAATATTACCGGTAATAATATATAATATATATATATATAATATATATAATATATATATAATTATATATATATATTTATTTAAAATTATATATAAATAATATCGATATATAAATGCATAAAAAGATAAAGAAAAAACAAAAACATCACAAAAAATAATAATAATATAAATATATAACTATATATATATATATATATATATATATATATATACCTTATTTTTACTGTATATAGTTTTATATAAGATTTAAACATGGAAGCGTATTATTACAGCTATATATAACATATATAATATAGTATATATATATTATATAATATATACGATATATAATATAATTATTATATATTTATCTAGATGAGTGTATCTATATATATAAAAAGTTCTTGTCTCATAAAAAGGATAATATAAAAAAAATTCTACGAAACAATGCGTGATATGATTTAAAATCTGTAAAGTGCATTTGATCAATTTTACATGTATTTAATACCAGAGTCATTTAAAAATAAAATAAATAAATCTTTACTTACCTTGAACAACTTATAAACAAATTTTATTCTGTACAATTGCAACTAAAAGTTAATTCTTCTCAGACTCTGGGAAACGATTTCAAATATTGCCCTTTCTGTGAGTCCGATAAGCTAAAAAATTACATAGTAAGTTGGCGAGGCTACGTCTAGAAACCCCTGAAACTTACTAGCAAACCCTCATAAATTTGGATACAAAACCTAAGCATTTTAGGTAAATGTGACGACCATAGGCGGATTTCAGGAAAAGTTTTTGGGAGGGCTTAGCCCCGGGGATGATATATATATATTATATTATATATATATATATATTATATATATATATATATATATATATATATATATATAAGATATATATATATATAATATATATAGTATATATTATATATATATATATATATATATATAATATATCCAAACGATCAAGATTTGGGATAAAGATCTTCAAGCTGATTGACAGCAAGGGAGTCACAGTGAAAACAAAAGTTTCACAGGTAGCCTGTATGATACATAAATAGATGTTTTAGGGGGCGAATAGAAATTTGTTTCCTACCTAACCTAACCTACTTAGCCTAACCTAACCTACCTAACCGTAACTTAAGCCTAACCTTGATTTTACCCATAAACATAGGGTAAAAAAAAAAAAATTTCATTTCGTCCATAGAACATCTATTATGTATCATAGTGGTACCTGTTGAAATTTTTTTTGATCACCTCCCGTTCGTTTAGGGCTGTATTGAACTTTGTCCATATATATTATATATATACTATATACTATATATATATAATATATATATATATATATATATATATATATATATATATATATATATATATATATATATATTATATAATAATTAATATATATATATTATATATATATATATATGTTGTTGGACACTTGCGCGTATATGTGCGCAACTGTGCGTGTTTCGCGCACTCCCGAAAAAGTAGCGCAGTTGCGCAGACGTATTTAATAATCGCGCACTTCCAGTTGCGCACCGAAAATTGCGCGACTTTTTGAAAATTTAAAAAAAAGGTGGTGTGAAAATTGTCATTTTTTATTTCAGGTGAATGTATTTTTTTTTCGAATGACTCAACGAATGGTACGGAATACGATGTGTCGAGCAAGCACAAAAATACAGATCAGTAGAGTCACTGAGTAGACGTCACTCGGCAGTCAGTGAGCTTCTATCTGTTAATTAAGTAGGACGTGTTTGATCCTGACTCGTATCTGGTTTACCTAATATTTTTCAGGACAAGTTTCAAAATAGAAATTTAATTTATTTAGAAAACATGTATATTTAGTATTGATAGTATGGACAATAAATCTTTTGTTCAAAACTTCCAAAATATTTAGTAGGTAGGCCTCAAAGTTCGTGCCTTGACGTGGTAACCCGCCTTTAATCTTCAAACGCTTTAATATATATATATATAGAATATATGATATATATATATATATTATATTATATATATATATTATAACTAATTATAATATATATATAATAGTATATATATAAATAATAGTATGATAAATATATATATATATATATATTCATATATATATATATATTATATATATAATATAAACTACTTATATATAATATTATATATATATATATTTAAATAGAATGATTATAATATATATATAATATATATATAATAATATTCTATATATATCATATAATATAATAATATTATATATATATTATACTATATCATATATATATATTATAATAAATTATATATGATAGATATATATATAAATATATATTATATATTATATATAAACGTATAATATACTAATTATTATATATATAATATATATATATAATTATATTATTAAAATAATATATACATATTATATTTTATGTTGTTAGAATTATTGCTATTAAAGCTATGTATATATAAATCATTTAATTTTATAAGTAATTATTAATATATAATATATAATACGGAGAATACAGATGTGTCGAGCAAGCACAAAAATATAATCAGTAGAGTCATGAGTAGAGACGTTACTCGGCAGTCAGTGAGCTTCTATCTGTTAATTAAGTAGGACGTGTGTGATCCTGACTCGTATCTGGTTTACCCAATAGGTTTGTCAGGCAAGTTCAAATAGAAATTTAATTATTTAGAAAACATGTGTATTTAAGTCTGCAGTGTCAATAAATCTTTTTTCAAACTT
The DNA here is from genome assembly GCA_015478945.1 of Trachelipus rathkii. Classification (NCBI taxonomy): domain Eukaryota; kingdom Metazoa; phylum Arthropoda; class Malacostraca; order Isopoda; family Trachelipodidae; genus Trachelipus; species Trachelipus rathkii. The sequence goes on along the minus strand of JABUQX010137395.1, from coordinate 19,927 downwards.
CAAATATTTGGTGAGGTAGGCCCTCAAGTTCGTGCATTGAACATAGTAACCGCCTTAATCTTAACACCTTTTATATAAATATATATTATATATAAAATTATATATAATATATATATTATACTAATATATATAATATATATACTATAAGTATATATATACTATATATACTAATATATATATATATATACTATAATATAAGACCTATTACATTTTATATGTATATATCTATATATAATATATTAATATATATATATATATATATATATATATATATTATATATATATATATATTCATTAATTTATAATAATTTTAATATATATTAAATATTAATAATATTAATATATATATACTTATATAATATAATATATATTATTATATATATATATATATATATAATATAATATAATATATATATATATATATATATAATATACATACAGTAATATATATACGCGTATATACTTCGACTACTTGATACGGCTATATATATACATATATAGTATAATACTAATATATTTATAGACTAATATATCTATAGTGAGTGAGTGCTATACTATATATATATATATATACTAGTATACCAATATTACCTATACTATATATATATATATACATTATACCTATAGATATATATATATATACGCTATACATATAATCAAATATACTAATCCTTTTTCTCATTACAATATCATTTATATCTAAATTTAACTATATCTAACTACATACGTCCTTACCTACGTAGATACATATATAATTACACTTATATAACACAATACTCACCAATTATAAACATAATATATTATATACTATATATATTATCCCTACAATATATTATTATAAAGGACAAAAAATAAAAATGAGGGAACTCAGGCCATCCCCCCTCGTCGTCCCACAGCGTGGCTGAAAACAGCAAGAAAACAGACCACCGCCAGCAAGGCGTACACACAGTGCACAAGGCACAGACGCTGAGGCAGAGGAGAACATAAACAAGATAAGGGCACAAAATCAAAATTGGACCCGGACATAGAGAAATGGTCAACACACAAGGAAGACCGAGACCGATAATGGCAAAAGTCGAAAACCAAAAAAAGCTAAATACAGACTGGCGAACGCTTATAGATAACACCACCCACAAATGCCCCGTCATACCACGTGAAAAATTAGATTTAAAAGCATACAAACGGATGATTTTGTAACACAAAGAAGAGTAACAAACGAAATCGCTCACACGCAAATGGACTTCGAAATCACTCATAACCTCTGCTAAATTGTAAGAGAACAGAAACAACGAAGACCCCACTACTGCGACAAGCGGAAGAGGGCAAGAGGCAGAGATAACTTGAACATATGCTATAGTTAATCATTAGCGAGCGTCTAATAAACAAAAGTATGAAGAGACATATGAAAATATGCTCCAGCGGAGACGATGGCAGTCACTGTCACTGACGGAGAGAAGCAGGTAGACTACGTTCAGTGAGAGGACGACACTCATAGTTTTGGATCTGAACAAGTGTTGAAGAGGAAAGGTGCCGCAAATGGTGGGTACGAGCACAAACTAATAAAGTACTCCTAATATAAAGTAACAGCTATATTACAGGAGCCTCAAGCATACTAGAGTTTCCTCACGTGATGGACCATCTGGCGATAAATATACGAAAGAATACGTAGAATGGAGTTGACGAGAGAAGGCTCAGAGCCGAGATCGGAGAAGAGCATACGGCGTATAGAAGAGGAAGAGGAGTAACGACAGAAACCTTTCCTTATTCACACCTGAGAATGGTCTCGAAAATGATCCGAAATCGCAAGAGGAGTGTCGTGTGAGCTCTCTCAGTGCGATCGTGCAATATAGCTCAACAATTCAGGTCTAGGAAACAAAAGCCGGGAAATATTTGGAGACGAATAAGGAATCACCATGCATGTAAGGGTAGATAAAGCCCAAATAGAAAGCCGTATGAGAAATGCACTTGTATTGTTTAGAATCTAACGTCACGAAAACCGTAATCTGTTGAGAGAAAACAGAGTGAAGCAAGGAGTGTTTTATCGCCACATGCGTTATATTTATATTTAGACGTGGGTGATAAGGAAATGAAAGAGAGACTGCAGAGATTTAAGGCCATGCATTAGGCGGACGATCTGGCATTTGGATCGAGAGAGGAGAAGGACAAGAACCGAGGGGTACACTTGTTTGCGTAGAGCTGTTAGCAGCAGAGATGAAGATGAACTACTAGAAGACAGAGACTAACAGTAACCTTAGGAATGCAGGAGGCTAGAGGATTGTGAGAGAGGATGAGTGAAACGCGTAAATTTACCGCAATATCTCGGAGGATGTTTTAACAAAAGGATGAGGAAGTTGGAGGCACTTATGCGAAAGAATGGAAAGTTATGGATTATTATGAAAGCCCGATATACCCCATGATGAAAGAGAGAAACATTGGAAAGAGGTAAAAAATTAGATTTTTACACAGGATACTGACTCCGCACATGCTGTACGACGTGACATGGACAACACGAGAAGAGAGCGAGTAGAATACAGCCCGAGATGAGTGTATTAAGACACTATGATGAAAGATAGGGAAGACAGAATAAATTGAAGTAATTAGAGAAGAAATAAGGGTGGAAGAAGGATGATACTGAAATGGATGAGATTGAGATGGTGCGACTAGTCTGGATGAGGATGGAGCAGACGAAACCGAAAAAGATTGAATGACACACGCAGGCAGAAGCCAAGGGATAAAGACCCGAAGAAGAATGGCGGAGTCGGTTGGAGGACTCTATAAAGAGTCCACACCTATGAGAGGGCTGAGAGAGAGGAAAGAGTGCACCAGGAGACGAGGGAATGCTCCCTGGGAGAAGACTGTCTGCTGCGGGCTCGACAGGATGAAGAATCCTTTATTGGGAGAGGAAAGAAAATATATACTTATATATATATATAATAGATATATATATATTATATTATATATATTAAAAACATAATATATATATATATATATATATATATATACTATAATATACATATATATACTACTAAATATATACTATACATAATATATATATATATACTATATATACATATATATATAATATATTCATTTAATTTAATTATAGTATATATATATACTAATAACTAATATAAGTATATATATATATTTCCTCCACATTCCATATACTATATATATATATATATACGTTATAGTATATGCAAGCTGGGCGTGCGCCCTACGGCGCACTATTAATTTTGTAGCGCAAAGGGCGCATTAGACGCACAACAATTTTTAAAAAAAGGCGCGACTTAAGCAAAGCGCGCACCAGCCAAGCTCTGGCGCCTATAAAGCCGCGCCTAAATGAACAGAACAAACATTTTTTTTACCTGACAAAGTCTCACTAATGCGTGGCAAACTTGTATTTCTAAAGATCCAGTTGGTTAAACTTTTATATACTATAGTACTCTTATAATATTATATCATATATATATATATATATATATATATATAACTATATATATACATATTATATTACTAATATAATATATATATGAATAAATATAATTATTATTATAATATAATATATTATTATATATATATATATATATATACGATATATATAACTAGTGCATAGTTTCTCACACTCTCAAAACTATGGCTCCTGAAAATTTCAACTTTCTTCAAGCGCTCTCCGTGCTGAACCTATCTGGGGGCGGCAAAAACACGGACCACAAGGGCGATGGAGAGAAGAGGACGTGTAGAGATTATGTTTACGGTGTTTTAAACTTACAAAAATAATAAATGCGGTTTTTTCTCCTTATAAAAACATGCTTTTATTATCGCACTAAGGTTTACTTTTTGCAAAAAATTTAGCAAACAGCCACCGGCGAGCGAAAAAGTCGCAGGCGCAAAGCGAGAATAGGCGCTGAATGTTGGACAAAATATAGGCGCCAAGGCACTAGGCGCACTAGGCGCCGCATAGGCGCAGGGCGCACCTCAAAAAGAATTATAGGCGCGCCCAGCTCTGATATAATATATAATAATATATATATATATATATATAATATATATAAATATGTATATATAATTATTAAAATATATATATATATAGAGTGAATTATATATATATGTATACTGATATATATATATTACTATATAATATATTACAGAAAAAGGAAGTACATTGTTTGGAATCAGCTTAAAAATTTTAGTTTTGGAACATTTTTAAAAAATAAAAAAAAAATCCGAATTAAAAAAAAAAGTGAAGTAAAATGCCGAGAGAATAGTAATTTTTAAACTTATTTTAATTAACGTAACTTTACGTTGGCCTTTAATGTTGGGTTGGTTGTAAACTAAAGGATACCCAAGGGTATACCGCAGTGATCGGCAGGAGTCGGGGTCTCGTCGGCCCTTCCAGGAACGACAGGTTAGGACAATTCCATCCCCCTCCGGGTAGGGTCTCCGGAACCTCGCTCTTTGGTATTGGTGTCGCTGGGATTCCTCCGCCCCTCTCCGTGGGATACGGGAACAACGACCCCCCCTCTATGTTCCCCGCGCAGTCATCGACCTCCCCCATTGACTGTGCCGGTGAATATATATAATATATATATATATAAGTATACATATACTATAGTATATATATATATATATATATATATCTATAGTAATATATATATATCATAATATATATATATAATATATAGATATATATATATATATAGTGAGACGAGATCCCGAAGTCCGGATTCGGATTCGGATCCGGATTCAAGCTCTTCGAATCGCGATTAACGGATCGGATTCCGAATCATAGGTGCTCTGGATCGGCATTCATTCGGATTCGAACCATTCCACACACACGGGATTCGGATTCGGATTCGAATCCGAAGGTACTGGATTCGGATTCGGATTCGATTCGAACAATTTTCTCACACACGGATTTGGATTCGGAGCTCGATTCCGAATCGCCGATCGAATAGCGATCTACTTCTCTTGGTTTCCTAGCAGGGATGTTAAGCATATACATAAAAAAAAAAACAAAAAACCTAACAACACGAACAAAAGTTGGCCACAATCATTTAGAAGCACAATCACAGAGTGCCTTTAAAAAGAGCCAATCAAAAAGGCGTTATTTCTATTATTATTAGAACCAATAACGTAACAAAATAGAAAGTTAAATAATTTACTTTTCGGTTGGAAAAGGAAAAACAAAAACAGAAACGTAAAGTAAATTAAATTTATTTATTTTATTTCATTGAAAAGGTTGGTTTTTCTACTATATATATATCATATAATATATATTATATATATATATATATTGATATATATTATATATATATATATAATATAATATATATATATTATTATATATAACTCATACAGACCGAATGGTCCACGTATTATATATTATAAATATATATATACTATATCGATTATATATATATATATATATATATATATATATATTATATATATAATTAATATATATATATATATATATATATATATATATATATATATCTAGTATATATAATATATATATATGTAACGTATATATATATATATTTCGATTAGCCGTCATATGCATCTTAAAAACTATTAATGCTACAGTAAAACGGAATACATTGCTGGATTGCTGGTCCAATTTTAGTGGCTGAAAATGTAAAAAATAGTATATATATCAGATATATATATATATATTATATATATATATATATATATATATATATATATATAATATATTATATTATATATATATATATAGCAAAAACTACAATACCTACAGCGAAAGGAATACATTTTTGATCCTTGTAAAATTTCACATAGGAAAAATGTAAAAAAAATAACAAAATTAAAAAATTATTGTTAATTATAGTAATACGAGTAGAAGGCCTATCTTAGAGACCTTTTATGGTTCATCGTTAAAAAAAAATAGACTTTTCTATTAAATTTTGCTTTATCCGGCACACTAGGGGGCTCGAGCGACGGGAACATAGGGGGAGGTTTTCAACACCCCGTAGGGAGGGGGCGGAAGGAACCCCTCGCCCCCCGACACCCAAGATACTAAAGAGCGGGGTTCGAACCCTCCCCGGAGGGGGAAATAATCCTACCCCTTAGTTCCCCGGAAGGCGAGAGACCCCGACTCCTGCCATCGGGTCGGATAACCTTGGGTATTCTTTAGTAAAAACAAAAAAAAACAAAATTTAATAGAAAGTCTATTTATTTTTAACGAGAACAAGTAAAGGCTCTCTAAATAGGCCTTCTTAATCATGTATTACAAATTATAACCCCCATAATTTTTTTTGTTTTTTTTTACGTTTTTTTTGATGAAGAATTTTTACAGGGATTCCAAAAATTGTGTATCCTTTTTCGCTGTAGCTATTTAGTTTTTGAGATATATTTTTTTTTATTTTTTTGTTTTATTTTTTTTTTTTTTTAACATTTCGAGCCACTAAAATTGGAACCACGCATTCCAGCAATGATTCCGTTTACTGTAGCATAATAAGTTTTTAAGATACATAGTGACGGCTAATCCAGACGCTGACATATATATATAGTATATATATAATATAATTATATAATATAAAATATATATATATATAATATACTATATATATATTAGATATAAATACTATATATATATATATACTTATATTATATAATACATATATATAAAATATATATATATATATATATATATATATATATAATTATATATATATGGGACAACATTGAACTTAACGCCCAACGGAACGGGGCGATCGGGTCAAAAAAAAATTTCACAGGTTGCATTCTATGATACATAAATAGAGGTTCTAGGTCGAAATGAATTTTTTTTTTTTTGTTTTTTTTTTTGTGTTTTTTTTTTTTGAGCCGAGTTATATACTCTAATATTGTAAAGTATTACACGCAATGTAGGGTTTTTCAGCAGAGACCACAGAGTAAACGTTTTCCGAATAACCCCGTTAGGGGAGGCGGAGAACCCCCCGCGACACCCAAATACCAAAGGAGCGGGGGTTCCGAGACCCCTTCCCCCGGGAGGGGGAAATAGTCCCTACCCCCGTAATTCGGAAGGCCAAGAGACCCGACGTTCTTTGCCATCGTGAGCGCGGTAATACCGCCTTGGTATCTTTAAGTTTAAAAAAACAAAAAAACTATACTAGAAAGTCTATTTGTTTTAACGAGTAACGTATAAAAAGGTTTCTAAATTCTACTCAATTACTATAATTATTAACAATAAGTTTTTTTTTTTCTTTTTTTTTACATTTCCTTACCCTTAAAATTTTACCAGATTCCAAAAATGCATTCCTTTTCGCTTGTAGCTATATTAGTTTTTGAGATATATTTTTTTTTTATTTTTTTACACTCTTTTTATATGTATAAATAATCCGCACTAAATTGAACCAGCATATCAGCAATGTATTCCTTTTTCGGTAGCATATCGTAGTTTTTGAGATATGAGTGTGGCTTTAAACCAAAATTTTACCGAATACATTATATAAATTATATATAACATATTATATATTAATATATATATATATATATAATATATATATATTAATATATATATATATATATAATATATATATATATATATATATATATAATATATATATATATATATATATATAATATATAAAGGATCTAACCGGTCTCTCGTTAATAGTGTAAATAATAAATGATCTTTAACTATTCCAGTTAGAATAGTTTTAGATGTCTGGTGGACCCAAAAAACTTTATGCAAAATTATTGTATTTCTTATGCCAGGCTTCCTTAAGATCTTGGATTGATCTGATTAAACGGTCTGTCTGCCAAACGACGAAGTTTTTCTTATTAAGCCATAAACTATTGTAAGTACGAAGATTTAATAAAAGTTAAAAGAAAACTAAAAGCAAAAGTAAATTTAGAAAGTTATTGGTAATTATAAGGTTCAGTGAACCAAATTTCAAAGGATGAAAATATTAAAGTAAAAAATTAATATGTAAATATATTTAAATGATAGATAATAGAAAGGTAAAAATAAATTAATATATATATACTATATATATATATATTATAATATATATATATATAATATATATATAAATATAAAATATATCTAGTATATAATATACCTATATATATATAATATAACTATATATAATCATATATATAATATAATATATACATATATAATTGATATATATATTATTATATATTATATATATATATATAATATACTATATATAATATATATAAAAGAACAATTAATTATTTAGCATAAAAATAAATATGTAATCAGGCAGTAAGCGTAAGAAAATTATTCTAAAAATGAAAAAAAAACAATTTAAATATATATGACTAAAATATTTGAAAAGAAATGTCATATTTTGTTATATAATTTTTGTAAAAAAAAACAGTGAAGATTCAATCCGGCATTCGATTCGAATCCGGATTCGGATTCGGAGTTCCGTCCCGTATTCAAGCGTTATATGGCTTCGATTCGGATATCGATTCAACATCTTCCAACACACACGGATTCGGACTTCGAGATTCGAACGGAGCTAGCTGATTTGGAATATCGAGGTATTCGCAGATTCGAGCTATATTCCCACACAGCACGGCATTCGCGACGGCATCGGCGATTCGATCAAAAGTGCCGATTACGTCCCAATGACGAGATACTATATAACAATATATAATACTATATATACTATATAATGAATACATATATTATAGTATATAAATAATATATAAGTATATAATACTATATATAATCATATAATCTAAACTATTAACATATATATCTAATATATATACAACATATACTATAATAGTAATACTATATAACATCCATACCTAATATAAATTATCAACGACATCTTAATTCATACCTTCGCACGTACCTTTTGACAATACATAACAAAATGACCACAGAAGTTTCAGCGAATTTCAGCCCCGTGCTACCCAATGAACTGTGATGAACAGATGCCCAGATGTTATCAACTAATTTATTTAATCAAGACAAACACATACATAATCTGTACTATTATTAAATATCACCTATTATATTCGATAATACATACAACACTTACTTTATAAATTATCAAACCAGCTCCCTCTCCACCAGGATCTAAAAAAATTTATTCCTCTTTAGGGTCGCATTACCAGTTTAAGATACAGAGTGACGGGTAATTGAAAGCTGGCCATAATCATATAATTATATAAATATAATAATAATATTATATATATAATATATATATATCACCCATAATACTACCCCCATACCTAACGTATACAATAACACACTCACACGATAATATATAATATCACCAGTGCGTATCCAACGAACTTATTTTTCGGTTAGTACTGAAGACCACAACAAAAATCTTCTCAATACCATCCATAAATGATCCACTAACCTCTATATATACTATAACTAATATACTATATATATAGATATACTAACTAACAACTCCCACACACCCCAAAAAATAATATCACCTACTATATAATCACATACATTAATAACTATATATACAATATATAATACACTAAATATATCAAATATAAATTATTTTATTCAAATAAAAAGAAGGACCATACTTTAAATTTTAAAGAAAAAAAGGAAAAGAATTAATAAAATGCAAATACTAAACACCACATCCTACCTAAATTCGTTCAAACGTAAATAAGTCCGACCACATAATCTTCAATTTTATTTCAATATTTCGATGTATATGTAGAGGAGGCTAAGTCCAATAAGTCTTTCATCTCCAATAGTGTTTCTCAAGTAGCGTTTTCAGAAGTTTTAATGTTAACAGCTTATTTGTACGTAAGGTATGTAACACGGGTAAAAATGCCAGTATTTGCAACAAGATGTAAATATTTGAACATTGTGACTGCGAACCAAGAAACTAGTCCAGTCATAGCGGTTTTTGGAACCGACCTTGTCCCCTGATGCCATATGCAATCTTCCCCATAAATCCATTCTGCTTCTACCGAATCTTCATTTGGGTTTCGAGATCTTCCTTGTAAAATATTACACAATCTTTTATCTTCTCCATATGCACATTACACCAGCGTTATGACAAATTGCCAGGACAATTTAAGTACTTGTTTCATAATTCTTAACTTAAATCACAACAGAAGTGTTATAAAAAGGATGTCCGATAATAAGTTGTGGGTTACAGCGAAGTATGAAGTGGGTCTGTATTTTGAATTGTTAATTCTTTAGTACAGCAATTTCATATCTCAGTCGAGATTCAGATGCGCTTGACACATTCTTGCAAAACTTAGCTTGCAAACTACTAAGTTGCACTTTTCCCATATATGGCTTTAAGCCACTTTGGATTCCCAACCACATAACTAGAATATTGTCTTACAGCGACGTAAGAAAGTATAGTAGCCTCTCTTCTGGATTTTATGTTATAACGGATATGATACTTAAAAATTTTTAGTGTATACGAAAATTTCGGGGGGGGCCACTGTATATATCCCCCCCCCGCCCCCCCCCTAAATACGCCACCCCTGTATATATATATATATATATAATATAATATAATATATATACGGAATGTGCGCAATCAGCCTCTATAATATATAATACTGGGGAGTAGTACGATGTACTTTGCTATTGCTATTAGGTATTTTAATTTATTTTCCTTTTTAGTTTACAGAACAATATTAAAGTATTTCAGAAATACTGGTCTTATTAATTGTTGTTAAAATTTTGAAAACTCATTTTAATATCAAAAAAATTAATTCTAAATGGAACGAGATTTAGTGTTGGTGGAACATATGTTGAGATCAAAGGGGGGCCCAGCCGTTAACTGCTATTCTAATTTTGTAGCAGATTGGTTTTTATGAAAAGGAAACCATGATTTCTTGTCTATGAAGACACGGAGGACGAAATTTTCAGATCTTGACATTAACATTGAGCAATAACTGTTTAATGCAAAGTAATTAAAATAAAGTTTTTTTTGTAAATATATATACCTTGTACAATTTGAAACTTTTTGAGAAGTCGCGTAATAGCACGCACCTAATTCGCGCATAGTCAAGTAGTCTTGAAAAGGCCGCAGTTGCGCTATCGCAATACCTGATCTCACGTTTCGCACATTTTGCGCCTCGCGCACTACAACAAAAAAAGTCCGGCGCGCCCACCTCATGATATATATTATATATATATATATATATTATATATATATATATATTATTATATCTATATATATATATATATTATATATATATATATATATATTATATAATATATAAACTATATAGATAAATATAATATACTTAAGATTATATTTTATACTAATTATAATTTTATACTATTTATTATATTATCATATATATATATATATATATATACATATATATATAATATATTACTATATAACTATATATATAATATATATTATTAGTATTATTATTATTTGACCTTGAATGAGTCGAATCAAAATCGATTCCCTTCGGGAATCGATTTTGAGCCGAAATCAATTTTGTTTTGCCAAATATCAGAACTCGTCCAGTCAGTTGTAAGTTAGTGTTTTATTCGACATTATAATCCAGTCACCAATTTTATGAGTGGCCTGTCCGGCGATTATACTGTTGTAAAGGGTATATACACGAGTCATTTGTAGTGTATTTTAAAATACTTAACTGTTATAAGCATAAGTTTCTGCAGTATCTGTATCTTCGCCCGAAACGGGGTAAATAGTCTGGCGTTTCAAATTGCTATTCCCGCGGGAAGCTGTTTTTGAAGTTGTAGTTCTGAACGGTATACACTCTGCTAATTAAAACTCTTGTTTGATAATATGACACTCATAGATATAGAATATATGACTCTTTATATAAATAATATAAATCATAATAACAATAATAATAATATAAATTAATTATATAATATAACTTAGCATATCATAATAATATAATATCATATAACTATAATAATATTATATTATAAAATACTATATTATATAATATATATAATAAATATATATATAATATATCAATAAACCTATATAATATGATAATATCTAAAACGAGATATAGAAAATATAAGTAAGAGAAACTAAAGAGACAAATAATTATAATATATATAATATAATATTTAAATAAATATACCAATAGAATAGAATATTAACTAAAAAAAGAGCAGAAAACACGACAGAAGAAAAGAAATATGGAAGATACGGCATCCAACCAGTCGAAGCCAGCAACAATGACGTAAGGGGGGCGTGACAAAACAAAGGTCTCGGATCCGGGGGGGGCCGCAAAGGGGGGGGGGGTGGAACTGTAGGTAAAAAAACCGAGTCGCTACGACTGTGACTACACGTGCTAACAACTATACTAATAAAAATAAGGGAACGTAATGAATAAATAATAATAATAATAGATAATAGATAATAATAATAATAATAATAATGAATTAATATAATAAAAATAATTAATAAATAATAATATTATATAATAATAATAATAGATATAATAATAATAATAATAATAATATAGATAAATATAAATCTGATTTTAATCTATACCTTCAGTCCGCAACATATGTAACCATAAATATTGTGTGTGGGGCAGCGCCTCTTTTCATCAAAATGTGAGGCCTCTCATATCTATAAAAGATCCTTATTATACCTTTGTATGCGTTTTTAATTATGTACGTATCAATACCCCCACACACACATGCACACACACATATAATAATATATATATATATAAAAATATATATATATATATATATAATATAGATATATATAATATATATAATAATATATAAATATATATATATATATAAATAATATATATATATATAATATAGCCTAAATTTCCTTTAAATCCTTTTGGCTATCTTTTCCTATAGATTACTATGTCATTATCTTACTCTAAACTTTCATTTATCATTGACTATTCTTAATACAACTTTCATTTGTCCTTTAAACCAAAAAGATCCCATATGTAAATTTTACAATATTCTTTGTAATTCCTCGTAATTCTACAATGTCATTCCTAGGTTTAATTCGTATCTAAAATTTTTAAACCACAATTTACGGCTTTCTCATTGTTCTTATCGTTTATTAATATAAACAGTGTATTTAGTCAAAAAATCTACGAGCTGTCGATTCCATTAAGATCTATATGGTTAATTTAGAATGCTAAACTATCGTAAAAACATGCTATTATATTTTAACTTAAATAGAATTTGTCCTTGGTTGCCAGAATTTGTCCTTTTTATTAAAAATAAAGCTCGTAAATAAATCCTTGGAAAGCTGATAATAAACAACTTAGTATAAAAGTCCTTGATAAAGATCAGGCAAATTCACAATTTTGTAACTGACTCAGGCACTAAAAAAATTTTAAGTGAGAATTCAACACAACTGTTTTACCAACTTATTATGCTAAACGGTGAATTTTTCTTTTAGCCTGGACACTTTTCTGCTTCGTAAAAATTGGGAGGTTGATCAAATAGATGCCATGAGTCACCAGACTCATGAACAAATATACATTATTAATATAATATATATAATAATATATTATATTTATTTATATATTATATATTTATATATATCATATATAAATATATATAGTTTAGAATGATAATAATATATATATAATATAAATATATATATATATATTAATATATATATAATATATATATATAATATATTAATATATATAAATATATAAATATTATTATTATATATATATATATTATAATATATATATATTAATATATATAATATATATATATACCTATACTATATATATATTAATTAAATAATAACAAAACCAAAAAAAAAATCAATAACATATGAACAAGGAGTAGTAACTAACCTAGGTTCCACTAGGACGCCCTTCTATCCTCAGCTTCCTTTCATACCTCCAATACCTTTTTTGTACGTTCGAAGGAGATCTGACTGACCCCCTGCTGACCGGTATTGCCCGATGTTTCAATCTCCGATCCTTGTTGGGTTCCTCCTTGTCCTTCTGATTCTATCAGTCAACATCATTTGTTCAGGATCCTCACCAACTTCCTTTAGTTCCTCATGAATGGATCTGAAATTATAAAAAGGGAAATTTAAATTACTTGGAACATGATTATCTACCTGTATATCCTCATCATGTATCGAAGTTATGCTTACCTGGGAAACCTCCCTCCTCCTCTTCAGTAGCGTCTGAAATGGTTATACCTATGGTGACTGTTATTAGGGAACCTTAACTCTCTTTCGAAACTCTGTAGATCAAATCCCGCATCTGAAATTGCATCCTCTGGTGCTGAATCCACCCAATCCAATAGATCACTATACTATAGGAGATGGAATAGTTCTGCCTCTGTTTGTGTTTCCTTATATTCCTCTCCTAAATGTTTTCGTATTGCAATTACAATATCTTCATTTATGGACGTTGTCTTACCAATTGTGCCAATTGTAGAAGTCCCAATGTTCTTGATTTTCTGTCCTACCCTTCTTTTCTTTTTTACTTTTCTCCGGGAACGTGACTAAATTGATAATACCTGCTGGTGCTTCCTCTATTTCATCCTCTGTTTTTGTTATTTCAATCCTATGTTCATGCTGTGAATAGACCTCATTTTCTTCATTCTCAAATACTGCTGAGGTAATCTGGCGTTGGAGTCTGTGCCCATATTTTAAATGTGCGTAGATGGACCCTCATAGTTTTAACCTTGACCTCTCAACATTCATATGTCATCTCCACCAGCCTATTACTTTGACAACGTGAAAGGCCCTTCATATCTTTCACCTATTTTTTTCTCTAAGGACGATCTGCCGAGATAATCTTCCTTTTGACCTTAACTTCCTACTGCATCAGGGAGCACCAGTTTGGATGTCCTTCCTTCCATTTGCTTTGCTCCTCCATAGAGATCGGCAATACCTTTCCCTTCTTATGTGTTTGGGTTAATAGTTTTTCGGCTGGTGTCATTCCAAGTTCTGAGTGTTTTGTGTTGTTATAAATTATATCCACCCTGGGTAAGCAGTCATCCCATTCCTGGTCCTTTGTCACTATGTTCTTCAGGAACTCTGCAAACGTACGGTTCGTGCGCTCTACTGCCCCGTTCGAAGATGGCTTATAAGGACTGCTAAATATATGATCTATGTTATACCTTTTGAGCATGTCCCTAAACTTGTTACTTTTGAATTCCACCCCATTATCTGTTAAAACCTTGTATGGGGGCTTCAAAAATGTTGGTAACATCTGATCTTCAAATGCCCCTGTGACACTTCTGGCTGATTTGTCCTTTAGTGGTCTGACTGAGACCCATTTGCTGCAGTGGTCCACAGCCACTAGACAAGCAACATTTCCTCTCCTTGTTTTTGGCATGGCCATTACATCAATTGCCACTAACTCGAAAGGAATTAGCAACTTGGATTTTCCAAACTGGTGGAATTACCTTGTGATCTACCTTATTTTAGTGACAAAGTGGGACAGTCTGCACACCTCCTGATAGTATAGTATGACCTTTCGGGATGACCATACGTATCTTTGCCATCAAGGTCTGTTAGTTTTCCCTGTCTTGTGTGCCATGTTTTCGGGTATTACTACACAAATTGCTGACCATCTGTTTAGAACCCTATTACTGCACACACAACTTGTTCGTTTTTATCCTCTTTAAACTAAAAATATAGCATTCGTTTCATTGAATAAATCCCTTCCTTTATATCTAAAAAATTCTTTAAAGACACCTCGATATATAATAGAGTTAAATGAGTAATTTGTACAACCCTCTTCTTCAATTTCCTTTATCGGGATTAAGATCTTTCCATGTAATGTCATTATTTCGTTCAATGTTATGATATTGTCAATTCCTATTATTATCACACGCTATTACATATACACAGTTACACAGAGGAAACATTCCACTAAACCTGATCCTCATCATCCAAACCCATGTGTGATGTGCCTTCGACACCAAAAATCCAAGAATCGCTTCTGTTTCACCAAGTAAATTCATCGATCCCAGAAGAAAACATTTGCCGGAATGAACCCATCCTTAACAACTACCAATGGTAATACTGTTTTCCTGTAGTGTGTATCTATCCTGATAGCTACTGCTGTGGTGCATTCAACAATTTTGGTGGTGATCCCATTTAATGTGATGTCCACACTCCATTTCCTAAAAATAAGTCCAAATGGTTCTAACTCCTTGATGACAGTTTCCTGGACCAAACTAATAACAGATCCTGTGTCTAAAAAGGCACACCTAGATGTTTCGCCAATGGAAATGTCTTGCCATGCAACTCCTGATAACTTGTGGTTGCAGCTTAACCGAGACCGGTGTCCTCTTTCCTTCATTAATAGATTTACCCCTAGTCCCTCTTCTGGTGGGTGTTCTAATAAGTTTTCTGCCTCACTTTCTTCACTGTCCATGAATCCTTCATTTTCTCCCTCAGATGGTACCTCTTGATCTTCGATTGCTAATTCGTCAACTATCGTATTATCCTTATTCATCTGGAACGTACCATTATCTCTTAATGGATTGAAATGAGTACCTCCTAATACCTGAATGTGAATGTTTTTTAAATCTTCTCGTTTCCTTGCTTTGGGTCCCATATATACAACTGAACAACAAGTCCCGTGATGCAGCCAGATCTTCAAGTTGAACTCATCGCTAGCTGCCAGTAATACCTCTGGGATTGGTTCCCTTCCTGAAATACTGATGGTTTTTAAATATTTGAGTGATTTGGGTTGTTTATCTAACCCATACATCTTCCTGTTGTTTATCAAAACTTCTAGTAGGAATTTCCTTAATTCTTGGTGGTCCTTCTTCTGTAATTGTTCCCTTTTTTAAAGCTTCCTGCAAGCTCAAAAACAAAGAATCAGCACCTCCTGGTACCACCCTTATTACTTCTAGACCTCTTGGTAGGGCCTCTAGATTTATGACATCGGCTTCTTCCTCTTGTTTCCTTTGACAACGAGACCATGTATCAGCAAAGATGTTTTCCTTTCCCGGAAAATAATGGATTTGGAAGCTGTACTCGCTTAAATCGTCCAAGACACGAGCCAACTTACTATCTACTAACTTCATTGTGTGGAGGTACACTAGTGGGCGGTGATCTGTGTATAAAATAAACTCCTGACCCAACAAAAACGGACCCAACAAAAATGGACGGAAACTCTTGATTCCCCACCTGATAGCCAACAATTCCCTCTCTATGGTGGATGCTCTTCTTTCACCACACGCATCGAATGAATGAGAGTTATAAGCTATTACTCTTTTTTCCTCTCCTTGTTGCTGACATAGACCTGCACCCATACCAAATCCACTGGCGTCCACATAAAGCTCTAATTTTGGACTACCTTCTGTGAAATCCGGGAATGCCAGCTCTACAGATTCTTTCATCAGTCTCTTTAAGTTTTCGAAAGCCTGAATCCTTTCTTCTGTCCATTCGATCTTATCCTTCCTTTTCCCTCCTGTCAGAGCACTAAGGGGTGCTGCCACTCCTGAACAGTTTTTAATAAACTTACGCTGGAAGTTAATCATTCCTAGGTACCGCCTGAGTTCTCCTATGCTATTTGGTCTTTCCAACTTGTCCACCTGATCCATAAATTCTGGGAGCTTCCTTATTCCAGTCCTACTGAGAATATGTCCTAAAAATTTAATTTTCCTTTTGTCCCCAGCTTCACTTGCTGATTTTAATTTGACATTGGCTTCGGAGAACCGTTGTAGGACTTGTTCGATCAGCAGTAGGTGTTCTTTAAAATCCTTTGATATCAGGAGGACATCATCCACATATACCACCACCTTGTCTCGGCTGAATCCTGTTAATATCATCTGCATCTCCCTCTGGTCTGGAATGCTGCTGGTCCATTTTTTAGCCCGAAACTCAGCCTTTTGAATCTGTATTGGCCACTAACGGTAGAAAATGCAGTAAAGTCCTTACTATCCTCTTCTAATTTCATCTGATAATATCCTTTGACCAAGTCCAAATCCAAACAAGAATAATATTCCACCCCATGACACGAGCAAGATTGGTTTCTGAAATGTTGGCCAATGGGAAACCTATCTGCTTCGTGTATACTCTGTTATGCGCAACTGAATAGCTCATATGCATAGACGAAGTTGTTTCCCATCCTTTCTTCCTAACACGTGTTACTCACTAGGGGAGCTCCACTTTCAGCGGCGCACATGCTCCACAATATCCTGATTAGAACACAATCCTGAACTGTTTTTCAATATTCCTTCTTCTTGTTCCTTTGGTCAAATCTTCTTTGCCCAATATTGCAGTACCGCACCATTGACGGCAACACCACTAAAATCAGATACGTAGCCCCGCAAACCTATCACCTGGTGTTCATCGACAGCTTGTTGTCAACGACTCTCGTCATATCCATTCGCAAATAACACAACCTCCCTTTGCCCTGTCATGCACACTCAATACTCATATTATCTATAACACCCATTTCGACTTGTCTCATTTTGTTAACCTTCTAATCCAACAACTCCGCATTGTCAAGCATTTCTTTCTAATTTTTCCCATTCTGCTCCCAGTTCCTCATTCAATGGCTTCCCTTGTCTTCCTGGTTGTACCAGTGTCTTTTATCCGCTATATCCTTATTGTCATATTTTTGGAGGTCAATCTTCATTTCCAGTATTAGATGCCGGGCCTTTTACTTTTTCTGTCTTTGCCCCAAATTTATAATTGTACCTAAGGATATAAGTTTCCTGATTAACGTATCAGTACTTCTTGTGGATATTCCAATTATATACAATCTGCGCGTAATAATTTGTAAATCTTTATCAAATATACCCAATCTTCCGATTATATTTTCCTCTCCTTCGAACCAAAACTTAGTTCTTCTGGTTTCATATCGTAATATCTTCCTTCTCTAGGCTTAATCTGGTTTGAAGTATCCAAGTAGCTTTTACTGGAACCCAATTATTTCTTGTAATTTCCACTTTCACGTAAGTATAGGCTCACTGGCAGGATATTACACTCCATTAAACGAATTCCCAGACTTGCTCTGGAAAAGGTAGACTTGTTAGCCTTTGTAGTCATGGGTTCACCATGCCTGTGAGTAACCCCACCATTCCGCTACGTCAAGTTCTTAATTTTATTCTTGTATCAAAAAATGACATTCCTAATATGTGCTTCTTTTAGTCTTTCAACGCCACAATGAAGAATCTGCTAAAGCCATAAATGATTGTCCTCAATTGAAATCCTTTAAGTTCTTGCAATGGTTTGGTGAGGATGCCCACAACCATAGTTGAGCGGTCCACCCCTACTCCTCGGTAAAGCCTCATACCTTTTCTCAAAACTCTGCGGAATCTCGGATCAATTACTGAACTGTTCCTGGCCTATGAATACAATACTGTGAACCTGAGTCAATAATGGCTGTCATTTCAACATTATATTATTTCATATACAATTCTCAACAAGGACCATAAATATTAATGCCTTGCTTACCTTCAACGGTTGTCCTACTGATAGCATGGTATTTATCGCCAGTTGTTGATTCACTGATGTTTGCTCCTCTCCCTTTCGGGTGTTTCGGTTGTTGGTAACGGGCACATCCTATTTTCCTGACAGGTTACCCTGCTTGATACACTCTCACTGCCTTTCCCTGGATCCAATACTGATTCAACCTGCACTCAGCCGGCGCTGGTTTTTAAACAGTGGTTTACTTGGGCAAGTGTCCGCTCCTGCTCTGTTCCCGGCGGTCCCGGCGGGATGCTACCTCGTTTTGCCCGAATTTGGTTGTAAACTCGCCGGGGTTATGGACGCCTCTCCGATCGTATCTTCATTCTTCATGGCTCAACAGAGGGCAACCACTGCTTCGAATACATTCGATGGTGTGCTAGGGATTGGAATTACACTCAACAATCTTAATACTACAATAAACTAGTGAATTAGTGATAAAACGTTAGTGTTACATGCATAAAGTCGGTAGTGATTTATTTGTGCATAATACGATTATATAAAATCAATAATAATAATAA
>JABUQX010137394.1:5000-13638 GCA_015478945.1 Trachelipus rathkii | reverse complement strand
CTTATTATATATATATATATATATATATATATATATATATATATATATATATATATATATATATATATATAGCCTTCTCATGAAGAAAAATATTTACAAAGTAAATCAATACTTTCAAAGTAAAGTTTTCTTACTGCATATAGGAAACTTTAAACAATTAATTTTGAATCCAGTATCAAATTACTTTTTTTGTGGAACTAAATACGAAAAGTAATGAAATTTTCAAAATGAGCGAAGATTATTTAATGTTTTTAGCGGAAATAATAATAAAAAATGAGGTTTGCTCCCGGCTACTTGTTAGCATTTTATTTTGTATTTCTTGAATACTGGAGGAATAATTTTCTTTGATTTGTGCTTAAGAATATAAATTCTTTTTAACTTGATTTATATTGTTAATTCATGAAATTTTAAATTGCAATTTTAAAAACACTTACACACACACCTATATAATATATATATATATATATATATATATTTATATATATAATATATATATATAATAATATATATATATATATATATATATATATATATATATATATATATATATATATATATATATATATATGATATATTAATAATAATTTTAATAAAATTATATATTCTATATATATATATAATATATAGATAAATATATAATATATTAATAATAATAATAATAATAATAATAATAATAATAATAATAATAATAATATATATATGTATATATATATATATATATATATATATATATATATAATAATCATATGCATGTGTGTGTGTGTGTGTGCATTGAGTTGGCTTTATTATTGATACTTTTAATATGAAAGGTAGCTCCCTACTCCCTCCGTTTGGTTTTCATCTTTACACACCTAGCCGGGAATATAAATAACTCTTCCCAATATGGAGAGGCTGTGTTCTCTTACCTTGAACATATCTCCCTTTATGTTGTTATTCTCCTTTTATGCAAATTTTGATTGCATCAGTCTATCAAGGTAAGAAATTCTACGCCTCTTGGTTTTACTTTATGAAATTCGTGATTCTGCGGAGAGAATTTTATTTTTATTTCTGTTTTTCAAGTGAATATCTCCAGTTTTTGAGAAATATTTATTTCGCTTCTTTTTTTCCGTTTTTATTTTCAGTACCATTGGCAGTAATTTCTTTTATTTCGTTTATATTTTTTTTCCTTCTCTATTAATATTTTTAAACTTTCTGGTGAGTGTTAATTATTTTAAGTGTATTTTGAAAATATATATATATATATATATATATATATATATATATATATATATATATATATATATATATATATATATATATATATATATATATATATATATGGGCCCGACCGATATGAACAATCGATTAACCAAAGCGAATAAGATAGTCAATAGTTTTTTTTTACTTTCTGAATGATATTTCTCTCATTGAGGTAAATAGAAAACATTGAGAATGAATTTGTTTAATTATTCATTTAGTACTATTCTACTTAACATTATTTTCAACGTTGTTTTTTTAATTGAAAAAATTGAAGCATTTAATTTTACGAAATTTAATATTACTTTAATTATTTATCTTGAAATATTTCTGAATAATCTGAAATTTATTGTTCTTATTTCATGCAATGTTTGCACTATTTAAAGTAATGTTAAAACTCTCACCTTCTCTTTATCATCCTTCGTCAATCCGTGAAATAGAGTTAATTAAATGTTGATTTGTTTGTTGATTTATCATGTCTTGAAGTATAGTTTGGAATTTTTTTTACCGTTTATGCCGTTGATGAAAAGTTTCTATCAGCAACGTTGAAATTCAATGATAAAAATTCTTCTTTTTGAAGGGATTTTAATTTTAAATAAAATTTTTAAAAAACCATTACCATCATGAAGATGAAAAATTTTGAGTTTGATCTTTAATGAAGAAACTTGTTTCGTCTTTGATGACAAGGTTCTAGGTATATTAAGTAAAGAAAATATGATTTCGGTCATCACTTTTATTTATTCAAGGAAACTGCAACGCCTGAAAAAGAAATCACAAAGACATAGCTCATGGTTTTAAAAATGAAGTTTATATTGAAATAATGTTTGTAAATGCAGGACGTAAGTTAGATAACCTACCATTCTGCATAAATGATTCAGTACTCTAGGGGTCACATGCTTTTCATAAAATTGATGTGAAACAATTTCTTTGATTTAAAGTTAGAAGAAAGTGCAACCTCTCTGACAGCTAAAACCAGAAAAGACAGAATCTGACTTTTTACCTTACTTGCAAGTTGAGGTAGCGATTGATGCATTTTGGATTCGTCCAACAATTGCTTTAGATGGAGATCTGTCCTCCTATTCAAGGGAAATGTTTACATTCATTGTAAGAAAATATTGCTCTAAGTTAATGAATTGTCCAGATGAACTTGTACAATCAGAAAGAATACTTTCTTGGTTAGAATATAATAAAAAAAAACAAGGCGACAATATTCTTCTGGTGAATTTAGTTTTATTTTTCTTATCGAAAGAACATTATCTTTTTTCTAATAATTAATTCTAATATAAGATAAATCAAACATAAATTTCAATCTTTATATATTACAAAAAAAAAATATGTATTTTTTGGTTTTAATGAATAAAGTTTGGAATTTAATATACGTTTTACCAAATATTGACTGGAATTTAATTCAATATATTATTTAGTGAATTTCACAACCTACCTGAAAGATTGTCAATCATTTTTATATTTAAATTTTCTCACAGGTTACAATTTCTTCACCACTCTTTGAACTCTGAGGAAATTTCTCTTTCCTACCTTGTCAGGAAGAAGTAAAAGATCGGATGAAAGGTCGAATGACGAAGCGATAATATTCTTGAAAGACCGCAGTGAATTTATGTGCACTTATCAAGATACAAATTTGCACACAAATATGGGATCATTTTGGGTTAACTAAATGTTAATCTCTCTCTCTCTCTCTCTCTCTCTCTCTCTCTCTCTCTCTCTCTCTCTCTCTCTCTCTCTCTCTCTCTCTCTCTCTCTCTCTTTCTCTCTCTCTCACACACAACACACACACACACACACACACCCATACACACACACACCTATTCACTCTTTCTTTCTCCCTCTCGTTGAATCTGTGTACACGTATCTTCCACCAAATTTTTCCGAACATTGTCCATTTGGGACTATACAATCTTTCTTCCTTCTTCTTTCTCACTTTACTCTTTTACTCTTTTATATCTGCAATATATATTTGTACTTATCTTTTTATATATATATATATATATATATATATATATATATATATATATATATATATATTTATATATCTGCATATATATATTGGTGCTCACTCTCTTTTTTTTTCTTTGTTCTTTCTCTTTGTCTTACTCGCTCTCTATATATTTATTTATATCTCTATCCCCTTGTCCTCACTCTTCTCTCTCTCGCATGAAGAAAGTTATGTTAACAAAGTCAAGCAATGTTTACAAAGTAAAGTTTTCTAACTGCTTATAGAAAACTTTAGAAAAATAATTTTGAACTCAGTATGAAATTACTTTTTTTTTTAGAACTCTATACGAAAGGAAAAGAAATTCTCAAAATGAGCGTACACTCTTAGAAAAAAAGGTTCTAATGGGTTCCACTTAGAACCAATGGGTTCTAAGTAGAACCAGAGGGTTCTTCACGATGAAAAAGGGTTTCTCACATATTGTGATGGTTCTCCACGATGCCAAAGGGTTCCATACGAACGAAAGGGTTCTAACAGTTTTTAATAAAGTTGATCGGTTTTACTTATTAAGGAATATATCTTAAAAATTTATTCCGAAATAATGCTAAAATATTTTAAAAGTAAAAAATATATCTGTTTTTAAAGCATCATACATAATATAAGTAAATAAAAAAAATTGTTGTTAAAAGTTTCCCGCCCAATATTTATGCGAGCGTTGATTTGCAAGTTTCAGTGCGGAGATATGGTGCTATTTATGTTGTCGCCTCAGCGAATTGTATAGGGCCTATTAAATATAGTGAACCAAAAGACATTTCTAAATATAGTGAGTGAATGAAAGACAAAAACTGTTAAAAGGTAAGGTACTTTAGGTTATTCTTCAATGTAGCTAAATAATTTAAATGATAGTTAAGCCACGGTGGTTAAGCCTTCCATTATTCACCAGTTGCTATGCTATATTGTATGTATAGGCCTATTCTTGAGCAGTATTTGAATTTTTAATTAGAAATATGGTATTAGTAATCAATAAGCTAATGATTCCCTATTTGTATATAACTCAAAATAACATGGGTTAGTGAATGTAAAAGGAAGTTATTTGATTACATAATATAAATTGTTTTTATGATAAAGGATGCAAAAATTGATTTTTTTTAAAAAAATTAAGCTATGTTGGTTTAGGATTTGTAAGAATCTCTCTCTCTCTCTCTCTCTCTCTCTCTCTCTCTCTCTCTCTCTCTCTCTCTCTCTCTCTCTCTCTCTCTCTCTCTCTCTCTCTCTCTCTCTCTCTCTCAAACTGCAAAAATTTAAAAAAAATAGTAATTAAATAAATTAATATATCGACAATTAGTTAAGCTATTACTCTCCTTGTTCAATGCAAGGATCATATCTTAAAAAGGAAAAATATAAAATTTTAATTACGATAAATAACAAACTTAAAACTTTATTATTATTTTATTATTATTATTAACTTTTAACTATACGACGGAAAATATATCTAAATTATATATATATATATATATATAAATATATATATATATATATTTATATATATATATATATATATATATATATATATATATATATATATATATATAGTATATATATAAATATATATATATATATATATATATATATATATATAATATATATATATATATATATATATATATATATATATATATATATATATATATATATATGTATATATATATGTATATATATATGTATATATATATATATATATATGTAATAATAATAATAATATATATAATATAATAATAATAATATATATATATTTATATATTTATATATATATATATATAATATATAATAATAATAATAATAATATATATATAATATATATATATATATATATATATAACATATATATATATATATAATAACATATATATATATATATATATATATATATATAGTTTATGAACTCAAGAACGTTCTTCGATCGGTTGGAGAAAAACGCCAAATCTAAAACGCTAGTACTCTCCAACAGCTCCATCCTGCCCTGTGGGTTTCTTTCTGGCACTTTGATCGGGCCGGTTTAGGTTGCGCTGCTTCTGCGCTAACTATAATTGGAATGACTGCTTTTCTTCTGGTGACGCTTCGGCTACCGACAAGGTGGGAGCTGTAATCGTTGATGGGATGAGCAGGTTCATTCCTTCTTTGACTAAATCTTTCTCTCCTCATAATCCATGGTTCGATCGTAATTGTTCTCTGGCTATTCAGGCTAGAGACAATGCGTATCGGGGGTGGAAAAATTCTCGTTCTCCTTTCACTTATCCACATTTACTTTCAAACACCTCCTTTTATTCATCCTGCCAAACCCCTCTACCAATCTTCTCAAACTTGTTTCAAATTCATCACATAATATCAAATCATCAGCATAAAAAAAGCAAAGTACCCTCCATTCTCTATCATTCTAACACCCTCCAATACTTTTATCATTACCCCACCCCATCCATATATAAATCAAGTAGCCATGGAGAGATAACACATCCCTGTCCTTTACCCCTATTAATCTTAAACCATCTACTCTACTCCATTTATTCTTAAAGATGCTTCACTATCCACATGCATACTTTTTATTCAGTTCAGAAGCCGTCCACTAACTCCATATATCATTAATTAATACCTGCCACAGGGCCTCCCTATTGATCCTGTCATACGCCTGTTGTAAATCTATAAAACCCAGTAACATTCTTTTTCTCTCATATTCTCACTCATTTGCTTCTACGTAAAAATTTGATGGACACATTCTCTACCACTTCTAAAAGCCCCTTGATCACCAATCAGTTCCTCAATCACTCGACGCACTCTTCCTATAAAAATACCAGAATATATCTTCCCTAAAACACTCAATAAACTAATTCACCTATAGTTCCTACAGTTCCCTTTATCTCCCTTACAATTATATAAGTACTATTACCAATAGACCTTTGATGCTAAATTTATTGTTTTAATGTTTTTCAGCTAATAAAGGAATGTGAGCTGCGATATGGGACAATTTGCATAAAGAATTTAGAGCGCTCTATGAACCGACTGGCTCAACAGATTTCGGGAGAAGTTACCAGAAAGTGGAATGTTGGGAAAGTTATGTTTGACTTTCTTGACAGTACCATTGAAGAAACTATACATATAGGTAATATTTTTCACAAGCATACATTATTATTATTATTATTATTATCATCATCATCATCATCATCATCATCATTATTATTATTATTATTATTATTATTATTATTATTATTATTGTTGTTGTTGCTGTTGTTGATTATTATTATTAC
This sequence comes from Trachelipus rathkii, assembly GCA_015478945.1. NCBI lineage: Eukaryota > Metazoa > Arthropoda > Malacostraca > Isopoda > Trachelipodidae > Trachelipus > Trachelipus rathkii. Next base: position 7,152 of record JABUQX010137394.1, on the reverse strand, counting down.
TACTACTACTACTTCCCTTATCTAACTACACATCCCATAAGGAGTAGGATGAGTGACATGCTTGGAACCAAAATACGAATAGTAAAGTAGAATAATATGACGTAAATCTAAAGGGAAGTACCCCCCCCCCTTTCTAATTCATCCACTCAATACCCTTAAATATAAGCCCGTCGTTACCAAAAAAAAATCCAATATAGTACTTCACGACGGACCTTCACTGTGGTATCTCGTCGGTGTAGAGTTAGTTCCCTGGGATAGACCCACAACCATACCTCCGCCAATTCACTCCTATTAGGCACCGTTTACATTCCTTTCTAACATACACTCTTTCACTGACTCAACCCACTTTTCCTTAGGTCTTCCAACCGGACGATTCCCAACACTAGCCTCTATACATCAGCTTAGCCAACCGACATCCATTCATTCTTTCAATATAACCAAACCATCTTAATATTCACTCATCCGTTCTCATTTTATTCAACATAGCCTAGATATTTGAAATCGAACATTGTTCCTCATTCAGAATAATTTTACACCGCGGACTCTCCTCACTCACCACCATAACCTTACTCTTATACACATTTACTTTCAAACCCCTGCTTTTACACACTCTACAATAAGCAAGGCACATCCACTCTCTTCAACTTTTTATCATTCTAAATCCCTCCCCTGCTACTCCTACCATTAATTCATTTCCCAATTCATATGCAAATTATGTATCCATGGAGACAAACAAATTTCTGTCTTAAATCGCTATTAATTTTTTCTAAGACGCTTATCTATCCATATACATATTTTTCATCCCATTCATAAGTCTTCCACCAACACTTTATATCATTAATACGACAGTTGCAAATCCATGAATTCCAAATAGAAGTTCATCTTTCATTTTCTCACTCATTTCCTTCATCGTAAAAATTTGATGGACACATTCTCTACCACTTCTAAATGCTACCTGTTCTTCACCAATCAGTTCCTTTGTCATTCGACTCACTCTTTCTACCAAAATGCCAGCATTTATCTTCCCTACAATACTCAATAAATTGATTCCCTTATAGTTCCTTCAGTTCCCTCTATCTCCCTCACCCTTATATATGGGTACTATTACTACTATCATTCAATCCTTCGGTAATATACCTTTAACAATCACTTTGATACAACAATCCTTCAATCCTTCGGTACTATACCTTCAACAATCACTTTTGCACACAACTTCCATATTGAATCAATCAAACTCTCACCTCTAATCTTGATAATTTCACAAATAATTTCATCTACACGCGCTGATTATCACTCTTCAACTTTCTCACTATACCTATTGGCTCCTCCCTACTGATTACCTCATCCCCAGAATACCTGTTCTTACACCATCAAACTCAAACAACAGTCATTATCACGTCTTCATTACTGCAATGTTATGCACGATTATGAAGTGTCTCTTGAAAAATCGATAAAAAATATAATAAATATATATTTTATATATATATATATATATATATATATATATATATATATATATATATATATATATATATATATATATATATATATATGTTATATATATATTATGTAATATTATGCAGTACACAAAGAAAATGCTGCACTTTTAGCATTGCCGACTATTAAAGAAAATCAGGATTTTCTTTTTCGAATTAATGAGGTGAGAATTTTACTATTTTTGTAAATTAAGCTAATTTTTCATTTCAAAAATTCGTATATGAAAGTATCTCATTTATTAATCGTATTCTAATTGTTTAAAATTTAAATATACAAAATAACAGAAATAATATATTTCTATGTGAAATTTAAACAATATTATATTGCTTCTTTTTATTTACTCTTAGTAGGACATCATAACTATATATATTATATAATATAATATAAAATATATATATTATATATAAGATATATATATATATATATATATTATATAATATATATATATATATAAAAGTTCAATGTTTCAGATGGACAATCTTAGGGTGTGTTAGGTGTGAAAAGAATTGATAAATTGAGAAATGAACGCATTAGAGAGTTAGGGGGTGAAGAAAGGGTAAATGAGAAAATAAATGAAAGATACGTGAGATGGTTTTGGTCATTGAAAGGATGAATGACCAACCGGTTGTTATGATTGGCGTGATGTATGGTGTGA
>JABUQX010137393.1:30000-33950 GCA_015478945.1 Trachelipus rathkii | reverse complement strand
GGAAATACTAAAGGGTGCATACTTAGGAGAAAAGAAGAGGAGGTAAATGAACATTGGAAGGAGGATGAATAGGACTACAGGGAAGAGGAATTCCTGGAAAGAGCCAGGGAAAGGTTAAAAATGGAGAGGTGATAAAGGAATTCTGCTTCGAAATCGAGAAAGTGATGTGTGCGTTGTAACTGATGAAATGGTGTGAGGAGAGAGGGTGGAAAAAACACTTCGAAAATCTTTATAATATTAGCAGTAATGAAATGAACAGTTTGAAGGAGGATGATAGGACTACTAAGGAATAGGAAGTTCCTCGAAAGAAGCGCGAAAGTTAAGAATGAGATAAGCGGACACCTGTTTAGAATATCGAATAGGAGATTGGTTATGCTGTAACTTGATGAAAGATGTGGAGGAGTGTGAAAGAACACTTCGAAAATCGTTATAATATTACAGTAGATGAATAGTGATAGTAATGTGTGTGATGTCAAAAGAATAGTATTTTGGATAGGTCATTAGCAAAGCAGGAGGTAATAGTAGATGAAAAGGTGAAGAATGTTAAATCTGCAGGTATGATGAAGATTACTGGAAATATCAAAACGGAGTTGAGATCGGTGATGGAGATTGATGAAGTGGTTAAATAAAGCGTTTATTGGAGGTATAATTCCAAAGATTGAGAAAGCAGTAATAGTACCTTAAAATATAGTAGGAGATAAGGGGAACTGTAGGAATTATTAGAGGAATTAGTTATTGAGTTTTGTAGGGAAGTTTTATATTTTGGTCGAAAAAGTGCTTCAGTGACTGAAGGAATGATTCATGAAACAAGGTGCGTTTAGGGATGGTAGAGAATGTGTGGATCAATCTTTACATTGAAACAAATATGAGAAAATGAGGAAGAAGAAGTAATAAATTGTATTTAGTTTTATGGATGCAACAGCGTGTATGATAGGATAAAGCGGAAGCCTAGGCAGGGTTAGTATATATGGTGTTGTGTAAGCTTCTGAATTGAATCAAAAGTATGAGACGATATGAATCGTAGTGTAAAGAATAAATAGGTCAAAAGTAGGTTTAATATTATAGCGAGTAGGCAAGAGTTTTTGTCTCCTTGGTTATCCAAATTGCATATGGATGGAGTTATGAAAGAATAGAGATGGGTGGCAGAAATGGTGTTAGAATGATGGCAAATGGAGATGAGTGGATCCCTAGTATTAATACAATATTTGGTTTTGTGTGTGAATCTGAAGAGAGTTTGAGAAAATTGGTAGAGAGTTTGGTATGAAAGGAGAGGTTTGAAGTAAACGTAGATAAGAAAGGTTATGGTTGTGGTGAGGACAGTCCTCAGTGTTAAGTTATGTTAGATGTGAGCAGCTGGAACAAGTGTCGTGAGTTTAAATATTTGATATATGTTGTATGAAAAGGGAATGGATGATGCAGAGTGTAGTAGGAAACCTGTGAATGGTTCACAGAAAAAATATATGAATGCATAATTATATGAAGAAAGAACAAAAGGGATCTTTCAAAAATAGTTGATTTTTAAAAGTACTATAAAAACTACAACTATTTATAGGGTTATTAAATCATAAAAAATTATTAAAAAAAAAAATGGGAAAGATCCTCTTGAGAGCCGATGTTTCTTCCTCTTCTCTGAAAACTATTACCATTTTGTAGGCACTATCCGTTGGAACAATGAACCATCTGAAAGAGGACTTTTTTTGGTCTTCTCTTCTTATTCTTCTTCTTCTTCTTCTTCTTCTTATTATTATTATTATTATTATTATTATTATTATTATTATTATTATTATTATTATTATTATTATTATTATTATTATTATTATTATTATTATTATTATTATTATTATTATTATTATTATTATTATTATTATTATTATTATTATTATTATTATTATTTATTATTTTTATATATTATTAGATATTATATATTATTATTATTATATTATCTAAAATTTGACTTTTAAATCTCTTTTTTGAACTAATAGAAACTTTTGGTTAATTAGTATTAATATTAATTTAATAATTTAGGTAAATTCTCTTTTCTTAGCCATAATAGCAATAGGAGGCCCAAGTTTTAAAAAAAACTTTATTTTAAAAATTTACCAACAACAGCAAAATGAATTCATTTGAAATGCCTTACCCTTTTTAGAAACTGGAATTTCCTCTTTATAGTGAAATAACTTTCATCCAGGAGTGCAGGCCCTTGTTCTTAATTAAGGCTCTCTTATTGTTTCTTCAGGCCTGAGTATGGTTGCCTAGGCCACTTACTTCATCAGTATTGAAAATATAAAAAAATATATATTGTATTAGTTAACTTATCAATATTTTTCTTTTTATCCAGTGGCCACTTTATAAAGTTTGTGTTTAAATTTTATTTTTTAATGTATTTGTTATAGCAGTTGTGCAGAACCAGAAACATATTCTGGCTCCAGAATATAATTTGTATGTCTGCACCCTTTTTTCTCATTGCTCAATGTGCAAGAGATTAGGTTGGGCTTTTGCCATTCGTCAAAAAATCAAAGTCATAACAAAAGATCCTCGGACGTCATGGCAAATTCCAATAACATTTTAGGGTGCAAAAACAAGCTCATGGCTTTATTTTAGTAATTTTTTTTTATAAAAAAATTCTATGAGATTACAAATAAGATTAAAAAATAAATCACACTTCAAAATCAGTGACTTGAATAAAAAAATTAAATAATAATACTATATATATGATATAAATAAAAATAAAATAATAACATTTGAATAAGTACAATATTACATTATACAAATGTATATATTTTTTACACTGGGAGGAGGCCAAAATTAAATTCTAATGAATTTAATTTTGAAAGGTATGCAAAGTAAATTTGATAGCAAATTTACTTTACATTGTTATTTCAAAGTAAATCAATGTCTCTATTACAGAAGGACATAGATACCCATTAGATACCCACTGCTGGAGATACTAAAGTTGCCCTTTATTTATGAGCTTTTTATGTAGCTCTCTACATTAAATGCAGCTTTCCTTTTTACTCTACTGTCAGCATCATTGTTCTTAATTGGTGGAAACTGTTTCTGGCAGATTTTCATGAAATTTGATAATTTTTATTAATAATATAATATCCGATGTGTCGGTATAATTTCTTGATTAGGTTTTAATTTTTACAGAAACATTTTCTCCTAAATCATTATTTTTTATTCTTGTACTGTTCTCATACTTTAAAAGTATGGTTTAGTAAATTTTTCTTTGTACGAGCAAACAATAAAATCTCCAATCCCAGTAAGTGGTGTTGTTTTTAATTTATCTTGCGTATTATGGCAAGATATTGTAAGTTGCTAAGAATTCATAATAGTACAATCATTCAAATTACATTTCACTTTCTGTATTTTTGAAAAGCCAAATATAACTCATCCTGATCAGGCTCACAAGGAAACCAATCAGGATCATCTGAATGATCTACACCATCATGAAATAAATGAGGAACCTCATATCCTTTCAGCAATATCTCTGGTGTTATTGCAAATGGATATTTGGATCCACCTCAGGGTTTCTTAATATTGACTTAAAATCTACTGCTTTATTTATAAAGCATATTTGTTTCCCTAACTAATTAAGAAAAATCATCCTGCTCTAATATATTTTTTCCTATAGCCACAAAAATTATATATTTCACTGTTGACTAAAGATTCAACTTTAAACCTCCTAGAAAACGTAGCTTTACCAGGGAGGGTGAAAAACTCTTTTAAAATCTTAATATGTAGAGTTAAATAAATTTTAACTCACTCATCAAGAAAATCTTTAATTAATTTGCACTGAGCTTATTAAACTACTTCCCTGATCACTAATTATAAGTTTTGGAAATCCAAAGTAAAACACATGAAATTGAAAAGCAGAAATAAAGCATTTATTATCTACATTTTTACATAGAACAAGGTTTACAACCTCTATATATGTGCAATATAAAACA
>JABUQX010137393.1:22500-25000 GCA_015478945.1 Trachelipus rathkii | reverse complement strand
AGATATATAGATAGATATATTAATAATAATAATAATAATAATAATAATAATAATAATAATAATAATAATAATAATAATAATAATAATAATAATAATAATAATAATAATAATAATAATAATAATAAAATAATAATAATAATAATAATAATAATAATAATAATTAAACAAATAAACGAATAAGTTGTCAAATAAATAAACAAAAATATAAACCAGCTTCATATATTGAGATAGATAGATAGATAGATAGATAGATAGATAGATAGATAGATAGATAGATAGATAGATAGATAGATAGATAGATAGATAGATAGATAGATAGATAGATAGATAGATAGATAGATAGATAGAGAGAGAGAAAGAAAAGAGAGAGAGAGAATGAAAGAGAGAGAGAGAGAGAGAGAGAGAGAGAGAGAGAGAGAGAGAGAGAGAGAGAGAGAGAGAGAGAGAGAGAGAGAGAGAGAGGGGAGAGAGAGAGAGAGAGAGAGAGAGAGAGAGAGAGAGAGAGAGAGAGAGAGAGAGAGAGAGAGAGAGAGAGAGAGAGATTTTAGCTGTAAAGATTGTTAAAGATGTGTTTTTGTTTCCATAGACTTTTATTTCCATTTCCAAATTGCCTTTCTCCATCTTTTCAGAGTAGTGACCAACCACCTTTGTTTTCAAGTTTCCCTTTCACATTCCTCTCATATTTCCTTTCACTATCTATCAATCAAATTCATTGCTTTTCAAAATGAGTTTCTATTATTTTTTCTTGAAAGAGAACATTGTACTCAACGTATCTCTCTCTCTCTCTCTCTCTCTCTCTCTCTCTCTCTCTCTCTCTCTCTCTCTCTCTCTCTCTCTCTCCATCATCCTTGCCACTTTCTTTTTACCGCGAGCCCATTATTAACTCTCTCTAACTCTCTTCAGTTCTTACTTTTGAGTTTACCTCTCTCCACCTCTCCCTTCTATTACAAAATTGCATCTTTTCCCCGTTAGTGTCTCTCTCTATTATAATTTTCTCCCGTTCTCTCCTCTCCTTCTCTATCAGTATTTATTCACTTCTCCAATCTCTCTCTCTCTCTCTCTCTCTCTCTATCTATCTATATCTCCATCATCCTTGCCACTTTCTCTTCACCGCGAGGCTATTATTAACTCTCTCTCTCTCTCTCTCTCTCTCTCCTCTCTCTCTCTTTCTTTCTTTCTTTCTCTCTCTCAATGAAAACGAAATTTTTTGAATGCTTTCAAAATTACACTGACAATGAAATTATTTTACTTTTTTTCGTTTCGTAATTAATAACACTTGATAAAATCATTTATTTGATTTTTTCCTCAATTTATTTAAAATTAAAACTTTATCCATAAATTATTTTCATTATTTTAAATAACTTTTTTTTACTTTTTTTTATTATTTTTTTTTATTTTTGTTTCCAAAGTTTTCATATTTCTTCGTAGCTTTTAGTAAAAGGCTTTAGAATTTCCTCTTTAAAACAAATATTTATTTAATAAAATTATGTTTACAGCTTTTCATCAGCGCTACAATCTAAGTAATATATATATATATATATATATATATATATATATATATATATATATATATATATATATATATATATATATATATATATATATATATTTATATATATTATTATATATACATATATATATATATTATTAAATATATATATATATATATATATATATATACTATATTATTAACATATATATATATATTATATTATATATTATTGCTATTATATACATATACATATAGAGATATGTTACATATATACATATTATTATATTATATTATTATATTATTATATACATATATATTATTATTTCATATATAATATATATATATAGTTATTATTATATTAAGTTATTGTTATATATATTACATACATATACATATTATTATTAAATCATTATATATATTATGCTATGCTGAAGTTACGTTATTGTTATTGATACAGTTGATATTACTATTATTATTATTATATATATACATACATATACATATACATATACATAAATATTACTATTATTATTATTATGTTATCTTTGTCACAGAGACTAAGGCTATTATTGTACTCTTAAGGTTAGAAATTGCACATTTCTATATATTTCACACATACAGGATAAGGAAAATCTATATTATTATTATATTACTATTGCTGGCTATTATATTGGAAGAGCTAAGGCTGCTAGTTGTTACATACTATTATTGCTACTACAAGTTAGCTATATTATTACTATACATATAGCTAAGGCTGTTACATATATACATACATATATATATGTATATATATATATATATATGTATATATATATATAATATATATATAGGGTATATATATATATATATATATATATATATATATATATATATATATATATATATATATATATATATATATATATCAACAAAAAGTCTCCCGAAAGGTTGTATCTATTTTTTTCATTCTGTTGTATTTTCCAAATTAATGTTTAACATATGTTTTACCTTCTGTTAAAACTAAATTTG
>JABUQX010137393.1:0-2500 GCA_015478945.1 Trachelipus rathkii | reverse complement strand
ATATAGATATATATATAGCATATATATATATATATATATATATATATATATATATATATATATATATATATATATGTTATTATATGTCATTATATATATATATGTATGTGAGCATATATATATATATACTATATATATATATACAGTTAGTTATAGAAGAAGAAGAAGCATATAGTTGTTATTGAAGGTTATTGTTATGTTGTCATATATATTAGTTATATATATATATATAAATATATATATATATATATATTACATATATATATATATATATCTGTTAGTTATATATGAGAGTTAAAGAAGGTTATTAAGGCTATGTTAGTTATATATATTGGTTACATATATATATATTATATATATATATGTATATATATATATATATATATATATATATATATATATATATATATAGAGAGAGAGAGAGAGAGAGAGAGAGAGAGAGAGAGAGAGAGAGAGAGAGTACATATGTGTGTGGAGAGAATGAGAAAAAAGTGATATTACTGTATTAATGAATTACATAGTTTTGTAATAATATATAGGCCTAAAATGTAAACAGTATTAAGTATAAAAAGGTAACTTCTTTAACTTTTTTTACGATTCCTATTTATAATATTTTATTACTTCGCGTCAGCATCCAATTCCACTTGAAAAACATTCCTACTAATACAGAAAATTCCCAAAGGAATAATTCCTATTCCCTTGAAAGCGATATTGGCGTATCAGAAGGGGGGGGAAAACTGAGTTTATTTTCCTGGAAAAAAAGGATGAGTATGTAGGTTGATAAAGAGTTCCAAGATGCTGATGAAGGCGGATGAATGTATCTTTTAATATCATCCCTTTTTTCTCCCCCCCCCCCTTCCATCAAGTTTCCTTTCCCTACGTCAATCGATAACTGGACAAAATATCAGCGAAGTATTTATTCCAACATTACAAATGATTCATTACTGAAAGAGGAAACTGACGTTTCAATTTTATGTCTCATCATATATATATATATATATATATATATATATATATATATATATATATATATATATATATATATATATATATATATGTTATATATATATATATATATATATTAAGTTATATATATATAATATATATATATATAAGAGAAGTAGATATAAAGATAAAGATATATGTTATATAGTATATAGAAAGAGAGTGAGTATATATATATATATATTTCTATATATTATAGTATATATATATATATATATATATATATATATATATATATTGCTTATTCGGGTGGGCAAAGGCTACAGCCCTACCAAATCCCACTAGAGTTAGGGGAAAATCTCAAGTCAAGTTCAACTTAACTCAAAGGACGACATCCAGCGATACACGGGTTTGAAAGTGTTCATGTCAAAGGTAAATGGTGAAATAGGTAAAAGGAATGTGTTCCAGATATTACCAGTGGAGTATATGTAAGATTGAGAATTGCAGTTAAGTTTGGGGTTAGTGAATTGGACAGAGAAAGGATGAGATTGTGTTGAGGGGCGCCTCCCACGAGACTTTCTCAATGGAGGTGATATGCAACTGGGAAGTTCCGTTGGGGGAGAGAGAGAGAGAGAGAAAGAGAGAGAGAGAGAGAGAGAGAGAGAGAGAGAGAGAGAGAGAGAGAGAGAGAGAGAGAGAGAGTTCAGAAGTGCAGTGTCCGTTGTAATGGCAATAATATAAAGAAAGTTTCGCAACAATTCGATGGGAATAAAGAGTGGAGAGATTTGGTGAGAACAGAAGAGTCGATAAGGCGAAAATCCCTAGACTCCACCCTTTTCAAGTAAAGACGAAAAGCCCTAGACACATCCACCCTTTTCAACTAGAGCTCTGTGTTAGTAGAATCACTCCAAATATGTGAGACTATCAACAATCCTATAAAGAGTAAGCAACTGGAATTGCCCTGAGAAATTCCGAAAACTCCTCAGAACACCCAACCTCTTAAAAGCTTATTTTAAAGAGAAGTAATGTAATCCTCAAAAGACATCACAAGGAAACGAAACACCAAGAATATTAAAGACATATATTCTTAATATTCTTTGCGTATTAAGGACAGACGATGGTTTGAGCTGGATGTTTTCGAAGCAGAAATTATGGTCGTTTAAAAGATTTTGTCGAGTAGTAAGATGAAGAATTGAGTTTTCGAATCATTGAAAACAATCATATTCAAAAATGCAGTCATAAGAAATTTAAGGAAGATCAGAGGTTAGTTGTCCCAAGGAGGCTCTCCTAGCTTGAATAACTTGCTTGTTGGGTGGGACACCTTTCAAATTGAAAATAGTAATGAAGGATAATGTCGAAAAGGTGTATATAAGTGAATAAGTAATAGAAAGAAGTAATAGAGAGAAGGTCAAAAGTAATAGAGAGAAGGTCAAAAGTAATAGAGAGGTCAAAAGTAATAGAGAGAAGGTAAAAAGAAATAAAGAAAAGGTCAAAAGTTTCACGATAAAGAAAACGGCTAACACCCATCTGAGGGGCACCGTCAAAAGTAATACCG
>JABUQX010137392.1:45000-47672 GCA_015478945.1 Trachelipus rathkii | reverse complement strand
CTGGTAGCCCTTTGAATTTCAGCCCTGGAATTTGGGTGTTTAACCGTTTCGCATTATCGTAAAAACGCTTTCGCGTTTTCGTGCGCCACTTCATATATATATATATATATATATATATATATATATATATATATATATATATATATATATATATATATATATATATATTATATATATAACCTACTTGGCCAACATCTGTTATGGCTTAAGCGATCAATATGTATCTTAAAAACTATTAATACTACAGTAAAAAGGAATATGCTGGAATGCTGGTCCAAAGTTTACCCTGGAAATGTAAAAAAAAAATAACAAAAAAGAAACTTAAAATAAAATAAAATAAAAAAAAATTATATCTTTCAAAAAACTACAATAGCTACAGCAAAAAAGCGAAAAGGAATACATTTTGGAATCCTGGGAAAAATTTCACATAAGAAAATGTAAAAAAAAGAAAAATAAAAAAAATAAAAATTATTGTTAATAATTATAGTAATATGATTAAGAGCCATACTATTTAGAGACCTTTTTATTGGTTTCTCGTTAAAATAAATGAGACTTTCTATTAATTTTTGCTACGGCACACACACTAGGGGCTTCCGAGCCGATGGGAACATAGGGGGGACACCACTTACCAGCCAGGGGCAGGAAGGGAACTCCACGACACCCAAATAATACCAAACTGAGGGAGGTTCGGAGACCTCCCGGAGGGCAGGAATTTCTGGAGGCGTCTACCGTAGTTCCCGGAGAGGCCAGGGAACTTCATCTGCCGCATCGGTGCCGGTATTCCCTTGAGGTGTTCTTTAGTAAAAAAAAAACTGAATTTATTAGAGAGTCTGTTGTTTGGCACGAAAACAAATTCCTTCTAGCTAGGCCCCTTTGCTCATGACACCCTCAGTATCCAACTGGCAGCCATTTTCTTGTTTAGAATTTACCCAGGATCAAAATATTCCTAGGTAGCCATGTGTATTTTTGAGCTACTATTTTTGTTTCAGGGCAGGCTTTGGACCTTATTCAGGCACACTAACAGCATGTAATTTTTAAGACCCTTTCTGTTTTGGCTATAACTACGCTGACTCCTTAACATATTATATGCACTTAATAACATATATATGTATAACCTTACTCTTGCTATAACTCTATTTATATATATACCAACCTTATATATATAATATATATATATATATATAATAATAAGCATATCTATATATATATATATTATCTTAACTTATATATATACATATATATATGTAGCAACTTATAATAACTCACAACCATAACCTTATATATATATAATATATATACTCAACTCTATGCTGCTCTATATATATATATCACACAAAAAGAAAAACTGCTCAAATGAACCCAAGTTTGGGGTAGTCAAAACCAGTAGTCAAAAACAGTCAACATGCAAAGTCGTCAAAATGACAAGTTTTCAAATGTCAAAAGGAGAAAAATAATTCTCAACTGAGTACTTTTTCTGTGAGTAGTTAATTGTCAATCTGATGAAAACAAATTACTCTATTTGAATAGTTTTGTATGCTCAATTTTGACACCGGTTCTGAGGACCCTTAAACTGTTCACTTTATATATATTTATTTCCTTAAGAAACGTAAAATTATATATATATATATATATATATATATATATATATATATATATATATATATATATATATATATATATTGAGAGTAAGAATGCACACACAATAAATTATCCATTTTAGTGGTGCGGCGTCTTTCTCTTTTGCGTTCATATTCTTCACACACTCATCCTCAAGGCAACATATTACTAACCACCATTTATCCACATATCATATACACATGATTAAAGTACACACCCCTCTTCTAGATAACACCTTACAGACATCCCTACTACTCATATCCCTGTGTGGGGGAGAAAAAATTTCCCACATCGTATGTCCTGCGTGTCGTAGAAGGCGACTAAGGGGCGGTGGTAGTTGGGTTGGCTGCCCACTACCACCTATCTCTTGCTAGGAATGCTGATGCATGCCTCGGAGATGGTCGTGATCGCAGTAAACGACCTTCTAATTTTCGGCGAAATTGTATGAATCGTATGGGTACATGGAATGTCAGAGGAATAAATGTTGAGGAGAAGAGGAGAGAGAGGTGATGGATGTATTTAGAAAGGGCAAATTTGATTTGCTCGCTGTGGCTGAACAAGATGAAAGGAAAAGGTGAAATTGAGTGGTGTGATGTGAAATATTGTGCGTTCTGGTGTGGAAGAGAATGAGAGAGGAAGAGAAGGAGTTGCAATTTTGATGGGTGACCTGTGGTACCAAAGCTATGGTAGACTTTGATTGTGAGTCCTAGAATTCAAACCAGGACCAAATTGTTTGAAAAGGCCAAGGTATGTGTGGTTGTGACATGTATGGTATCTGAGGAAACGTTGAAGAGAGTACGATTTTTGGGATAATCTGAATGATGTTCTGGATTGGGTGAGTAGGTAGGAGCTTCAGATTGATAATTTTGGGGGACCTGAATGGTTGGATAGGTGATCAAAAGGGGTTGTGCAGCAGGTGGTTTTTGGGGTGGCGGGAGAAAATGAGAATGGTAGGAAGGTGATTGATTTCTGTGAAGAGAGGTATGTGTGTATATAATACTTTCTTAAACACAACACAAGAGTCTCCATAAGTATACTAGAGTTGGTGTAGGTAG
>JABUQX010137392.1:0-40000 GCA_015478945.1 Trachelipus rathkii | reverse complement strand
TTGCACTACTTACATTCTCACCTAAGAAAATTTCCGGATAACCTAGGCGATGTTAGTGATGAGCAGGGTGAACGTTTCCATCAAGATCTAAAGTTCATGGAAGGACGTTACCAGGACAAGTGGGATATCAATATGATGGCCGACTATTGTTGGAGCTTGATGAGAGATATTCCAGACGCTATGCACAGTAGATCGTCTACGAAGAGAAAGTTACTACCATTGTAGGTATGTTTACATTAACTAAACCCATTCCTTCTATTACATTCATTGTTGTCCCATATTACTCTTTATTCATAGTTGTATTATATGTTTAACATATATCTATCAAAGACATGTATCATATCATTGTGATTTGTTTCTCTCCCTTCATATATCCAATATATATATATATATATATATATATATATATATATATATATATATATATATATATATTATATATATATATATATATATATATATATATATATATAACTAACTATAATAACAATAATAACTTAATAACTATATATATATATCCCAATAATTGTGATAGACCCTCTTGAAAAAGGTAAAAATCATAAAATTTTACAAATCTGTGTTACACACAATATCTCACAAATGCGATGTGATATACAAAAACCGATTACATTTTTGGAATCAGCACATCAATAATCAATTGCAAAACCCCGTCCAAAAAATTTCATGTTTACCAGTGTTATATACAAAGTAATAAAACAAAAAGTAAATAACTATTTCTTACCTATAGCAAACCATTCACATATTAAAAATAATTAAATGAAAATTGAAAAGTTTCGTAGTTAAAGATATTAAACTAAACTTCATTTGAATAATAAGGTTAAAATGACAGAGCATTAGCAGTTCTCCATTTTCAGGGGATAACCCTATTTCTTGTGGCTTCATAAATATTTCCTCCTGTTCTAAATATTCTTTCACTTTCAACTGATGACGGTGGAGCTGAAAGGTATTTATTTTATTGCTAGTTTTTCAAATTCATACAAAACTATTTCCAGTGTTTTTCCACCAATTGAAGGGAATACCATTGTCTTCACTGGTAAAAGTAGCAAACTTATATATTTGTCTATTTCTTGATGTAATTCCGTTATGTAGCCTTTTACTTTATGTACAATAATCACATCGTCAGAAGAATGAGACTTTCTTTTTTCACTCTCACTTTCTTTTCTGTATGACGATTTTGATGCCACAATTTCTTTAAAACAATTCATTAAAGAAGTGAAAATGGAACCTTCAGCTTCACTTTCCCCACTACGTAAATCATCGTCAGCAGAAGAGTCAGGAACTAAATTTTCATGCATTCTTTCCATGCCTCAACCATATTTTTACTGATTCATCTGATTCATGTTGAAAGATAGCTTGAATCGCAGATCTAATAAAGTAGCTACACACAAGATTTATCACATAGAAACCTAGAAAGTCTTTTTTTTCTACTGATTTCTTAACTCTTCAACGAGTGTAATTATTCCTCTGAAGCTTTTGCTTTTAATTGCCTTATAAATAGATTTATTACTTCAAAATGGAACGGATCACTTGGGCGACTGTTGCTTCACGTTTAATGCTTGTTTAGTGATGTTGTCAAATGGCTCAAGTAAATGGAATAATTTTACCACTGAAAATTCAGTCATCATTTTCTGATTGCATTCAGCAGCGTATATGGATAGGGGGAATTTTTTGTTCAAACAATCTTTTAAGCATATCATAAAAAAAGTTCTGTTCCAGCATGTAGAAACGTCTTGAATTAATTTATGCTGTTTGACATTCCAGCTGCATCTGTAAAGTTTTAAAGCTTTGCAGCTGCCGTTGCTGAATGGTGTAAGGGGATATGCTTCTGCAAGTAAATAAAAAATCTTTAACAGACTTCTGACATAATATTGAATCGAGAATGCATAGTTGCAACATGTGAATAAGCTACATGAAATTGATAACAAGCCACTCTCCCTTATACCAGCTATCATGTTTGGTCCACTATCCCGTATCACTAAATGAATTTTATTTTAGAATATTGAAAAATGTCAAAGCCCCTTATAGGATCTGACAAAATGACAAAAGAGTTTTTCGCCATAGTGGCTACAAAATTTGGCTATATATTTATTTTTTGGAAAATAAGTTTCTAAAATTTCCATTTTTTATAAATTGAAATAACTTTCCCATATGTTGACGTAATTTGTGTTTATAAAGAAGCTCATTCAGAGGCCCAATAGTTTCTTAAAAACGAATACCGAATATTAAAAGCTTACATTTTGGCCGAAATAGGCCGAATACCAAATACTTACCGAATATTCGGCACATCCCCTACTATACTTAACATATATATATATATATAATATATATATATATATATATATATATATATATATATCTATATAATATATATATATATATATATATATATATATATATATATATATATATAATATATATATATAACAATAACTTATATATATATCTTCTTTATATATTATAACAATAATAATATATATATATATATATAATAACCAATATATATATATGCTATATATATATATAGGTAAAAGTTACTTAACGCCCACACAGACGGGAGCTCGGATCAAAAAAATTTTCTGGGTAGCCTATGATACATGAAATGTGTGGACGTTTTAGGTCCCGAAATGAAAAAAAAAAAAAAAAAAAATCATATCAAAAACTACAATAGCTAACGAAGAATACGTTACTTTGGAATCCTGGTAAATTTTATTAAGGAAAATGTAATTAGAGATCACAGGGTATGCCGCACCGATGGTAGAGGTCGAGGATTCTCTCGGCCTTCCGAGGGAACTACGGGTAGGACTATTTCCCCTCCTCCGGGTCTCCGGAACCCCAACTCTTTGGTATTTGGGTGTCACGGGGTTCCTCCGCCCCTCCTGGTGGAGAGGAAAACGTCCCCCTGTGTTTTCCCCCCGTCAGCTCGAAGCCCTACATTGCCATGCTCTACCTTTACAAATAATATATATATAATTTTCGCCCCTAAATTGGGGTAAATTTTCGACCCTAGAACATCTATTTTTGTATCATAGATGCTACCTGTGAAAAATTTTTTTTGATCCGAGCTCCGTTCCGTGTGGGTATTAAAGTAACTTTGTCCATATATATATATATATATATATATATATATATATATATATATATATATATATATATATATATATATATACTCTTTATATATAATATATATATATATACATATACTTATATATATATATATTGAAGTACTGATTTCATACTTCTCATTTTTGACAAGTTTTAAAAGTTTTCACTGACCGAAATGTACTCAATTATCTCTTCAGCGACAACTGAGAACCTTTAAACTGTTTAATTTGAGTAAATTTTGACCAGTTTTTCTTTTGTATATTGTAATATATATATATATATACATATATATATATATATATATATATATATATATATATATACCTTCTTAACAACTTTATATATATATATATAACAACCAACCTTAATATATATATATATATATATATATATATATATATATATATATATAATAACCTTGTAATATATTTATATTTAATAATCTCATGCTACTATATATATCTTTGTTGCTGCTATATATATATATATATATATATATATATGTATACCTTTGTACTATATATATATATATATATATACACTGCTATATCTCTTCTTTCTCTCTTTATAACTTCTTTATATAAATATATATATATATATATAAATATATAGCAATAACATATATATATATAAAAATCCTTATATACATATATATATATATACTATACTTTTTATTTTTTTTTTTCTCACCTTTCTCACCATCCATCGTGTTAGGTAGAACCTGTCCAGTGTTGCTCCTCCAGAAATCCCTCCAGACATCCCAGTCTTTGAATAGTGCTGACCTTTCTATATTCTCCATAGTTTCTTTCCTCGACACAATCGCCTCTTCCACAGCATCCTTCCATCTTTTTCTTGGTCTTCCCACTGGTCTCGCCCCCATAGTTATCCAATTAAGTAATCTTCGGTGGTATCTCCAGTCCTCCATTCTTCGCACATGTCCAAACCATTTCAGCTGGTTTCTCTCAATACATTCAATTATTGGGCGGACTCCTAGATCTCTTATTGCTTCACTCCTAACTCTGTCCCTCAACGTTACTCCTCTTATTGATCTCAACACTCGCATTTCCGCAGCTTCTATTTTACTCTTCTGTATCGTATTAAGTACCCAACATTCTGACCCCTATAGTAATATTGGTCGTAGGATGGATGTATATATATACTCTTTTACCACTGCTGGCACTCCCTTCTGCGTCATCAACGGGTACAACATTCCGTACCGTAAAGAAATAAAGATGCAGGCTCAACACATGACAAACAAATATATTTCAGTTTCGGAAACAAGTGTATAACGTAATTATAATGCAAATTATTTTTATTTTTATTATAAAACAGCCATTATAAAATAAACAGTTTAATACTTTCAGTTTCATTAGTACTTAAAAAAGTAAAATCATATTCTTAATTACTTTGTCGATATATATATATATATATATATATATATATATATATAAACATATAATTATATTTTATATATATATATATATATATATATATATATATATATATATATATATATATATATATATATATATATATATATATATATAAAGTATATATATATATATATATATATATATATATATATATATATATATATATATATATATATATACAGGGGTACGCTCTAAATAATATACTAACACTTTGAAAGACTTTACAAACTTTGTTTATGAACATAGTGACAAGTTTAAAGGCTTGAATTACAGAACATACATGTATTTAAAGAATCATGTTCGCAAATGTTCAAAATGATGACTGCCATTGTCCAGACACAGCTGATAACGTGAACCAATGGAGTCGCAAACGACACGAAACAGTTCATTTGGAATGTCGCGACATTGTCTTTTGATTTCCAATTTCAATGAATTTATCGTTATTGGTTTTGAGCGATAAACTATGTCCTTGAGGTATCCCAATAAAAGGAAGCCCATTGACGTGAGGTCTGGGTCTGGGTAGTATTCAATACTACCCCTTCCTCCAATCCATGTGTTTGGAAATGCTGCATCGAGGGGAGCTCTTACATCTCGATGAGCGGTGGGGTGCTCCATCTTGCTGAAAATGCATCCACGTCGTTATCACGCAAACATCTCGTCAATGTGTCACGACGACTCCTGCAGCAGGTTGGGTACCTGGCCCCATCCTCGACCCGCTCCGTTAAAAGAAAACGATCTATGATGCTAATGCTAATCCCACACCTCACAGTTACCCCTGGTAGGTTTAAATGGCTTTAACATGAGGATTTACAGGACCCCAGTAGGGTACAATTATGGGGATAATCGAGCCATTTAATTTAAAGGTGGCCTCATCGCTCCAGACAATTTTGTGTGGAAACCCTGCATCTTCTGCACATTTAGCCAGGTACCATTCACAAAATTGAAGTCTCCGGTCCGGATCGTCTTTATTGAGAGCATGGAGTAGTCTTGGTATGTAGCATTTCCAGCGTAGACGCTTCAAGATGCGATGGACGCTATCTTTTGAGATGTGTGTCTCCCAAGCCGTTTGTCGTAGAGATTTCTGTGGGGATCAGATGAGGGTTTCCTGTATCTGCTCTTCCTTTGCAGGGTTGGTTTATGTCCGTGGTCGTCCAGAACGTTTCTTGTTGACGTTGTGAAAGGTTCTATCTGCTTCAAATTTCTCTCTGATGCGGGCAATGGTCCGGTGCGTTGGTGGCGGTTTATCCAACTCCCTTCCTATTCATTAAAGTATATTATTTATTATGTTTCAATATTTATTGTATAGTACCCTTAAATCTTTATTATTATTATTATTATTATTATTATTATTATTATTATTATTATTATTATTATTATTATTATTATTATTATTATTATTATTATTATTATTATTATTATTATTATTATTATTATTATTGGTGTATATATCTGATAAATTGATTGTGTCGTTTCCTTTACCTTCTTAGTGTGTGATTTAGATCAGCAAGAAACAGAGTCGCAACTTTTGTGGCACGGTGACATGGTTACATTTTAACATCTCCAGAGTTGTTGACTTTTTAGATGGTTGGGGGATCTACTCGTTGGGTGGGCTTTGACATGGTTTTCCAATATACTGTTGGGAAGACGGTGTGAGTACCATCACGTCATAAAGAAAATAAAAATCAACTGGATCTAGGTAATCCATGAAACGCAAATAAAACCAATAATTAATACCTGGAAATCGGAAGAATGATCTTGGCCTCTGCTTATTGAGGAAGCGAAATGAGGGGGCGGGGGACGGATCTCCTCAAAGTAAATCAATCTATCTCCAATGTGACATGTTGCGTCTAATCTATCGGACTTTAGCCACTACCCCCTTACTGAACTGTCAGAGGAGCACCAAGTTCCTCCAAAGTTCAAAACCAACCAAAATTAAAAGTATAAACACCATATAACAGAGGTGCAGAAAGAAGTACGTGATCGAAAGGGAAGGAAAGGGAGACCCTTTTGGTATGTTACTTATGTCAGACATCAAAATTTCCCGAAAAAGAACACTAATTAAAGAGTGAGAAAGATGTTGCTGAAAAGAGGGATAATGGTTAAGGAAAAGATAGAAAACTATTTGAGATAAGAACATAAGAAAAATAGAAACAGCAAGAAGCAACATGGGCATAACGAGACTTTCCCAATCAAACTAAAGTAGATATTTTCCGAAACCAATTACTTGTGCAACATGTCAAAGCTAAACTACACATTGCATGGACTAAACATATAAAGGAGACTACCACACCTTAAGGTTTGTCAATATCTTACACCAACAAGAGCAAAAACATTAGCTAATGTAAATAACAATTATGCGCAGCAAGCGTTTTAACAAGACTATAGTCATTTTTTAGCATGTAGTTTACCTAATTAAAAACACGTCAATTGAGCATAGTTATGTATAATACACTATATGATATCATCAATACCATCCATATACCTATCCAATTCTCTCTTAAATGCTACGAGTAACAATAGTTTCCAGCGGTAAACCAGTTATGATCTGGTTGATTTTCCTATTTAAAGAAAATAAACTTATTATACGCTGGTAACTTTCTCTTTATTCAACATTTAAATTGAATTTTCCTTTTTGAATTATTAATGGAAAACAATCTTTCATTAGTTATTACATAAGTTACCTTTTAACGTTCAAAGAAAATTTAAAATGAGACTTGTGATCTAAACTTTTTTTTTTAAAGCGTTCCTAAAATTTATCATCCGTTTACTTTCCTTAAAATAACGTCTTTAGTCTCTTATTTTGCAATCAATATAGAAGGTTTTTATAAAACGTAGGGCCGCTACAGACCGTAGTGTCGATTGTGAGCGGCTCCAAGGCTATTAATCCAATTTCAAAGCTGGCGACCAGATAGTGCTGATAACACACTACTACGCTATGCGTAAAGCCCAATTCTTGAATGCCGATAATTTTGAATACATTTTACTATGCCTGCTCAGGATCAAAGGACGACTTTACTTCCGCTCCTTTAAACTCGATTGTTTGGGATATCATATGATCCTACTTTCAATAAATGGGTTGAAATAGATGGAATGTTTTAGTTTTTTTTTTATCTGATTATGAAAGCATCTAGGCAACTAATTAAGCAAATGAATCTATAAAAACACATCATAACTTTTTCCTACAATTGAACTACTACTAATACTACTACTACCACTACTACTACTACTTTAACAGTGTCTTCGATAACTCCGCCATTCAGCAATTGGCTAATTAAAAAACACATGGTAAAAAAATTTATATTATTTTATAAGTACAAATTTTCCTAAAATAAACTATCTATCACACTTTTCCTTTTTCCCCCATAATGCTCAATAATAAAGAGGGAGAAGGATGAGAGGGAGGGACATTAAGCCCCTTTATTACTCCTAGTTTTGTCATTATCAAAAATAGTAGTCAATCATGATAAGTAATCTAACTACGGTATTTCTTTAATAATAATAATAATAATAATAATAATAATAATAATAATAATAATAATAATAATAATAATAATAATAATAATAATAATAATAATAATAATAATAATAATAATAATAATAATAATAATAATAATAATAATAATAATAATAATAATAATAATTTTTCCTACATCTATATAATTGTATATAATCCTATATAATTGTGATTATTATTTTGGTAGGCTTAGTAAATAAAATATTTAAATTTTCATAATTTTACATTGGGTAAGAACTATAAATGTTTGATGCAACGTATCCGATGAAGGGAGATTTCTGCTGTTCTGAAAGATCGGATTGTGTTTTCTTGAGGGGGAGCCCAGTCTTATTACAATAATCTTCCCAACCACCACTGTATTGGCGAGATCTGAAAAAGAGAAACAATACATAATAATCATAATAATAAATAAGGTCTTGGGAACAAAAAGAAAATCTTGTTTGATTTTAAAACTCGCAATAAGGAGGCCAAGTGATTGATTCCTCCCAACTAGTCTCCAAGGGAACGAAAAATTAATTATAAAGCTCTAGACATCAATTGGCAAACATATCCAATTTGATTTTTAATCTCGCAATAGAGTAGCTAAAGGATCGATTCCTCCAGTGTCTCCAAAGGAACAGAAAATTACTGTAGTTACAAAGGACTTGGAATCACAGAAAAAATAGATTAATTTCTTATCTAGCAGTTAAGAGGTTGCGGGATCTATTTCTCCCCGCTATTTCCAAAGTTGACCCAGTCTTACACCCAATTTTGTAAAAATAATATAATAGTTTGACCAGAAATATCCGTAACAGCATCTAGGCAATTCCTAAGACCCCAATTAGCATATGTGCGGCCGGATGTATAAATAAAGCTCCACATCCGCATTAATATTCGCGAGATACTAGTACATTGAGATTAACGAATTCATAATGCTGAAGACGTACGTGATATAGGTCACTAACACGCTCTCCTTGACCCTACCGCCCTACAATTTAAGTCTATGTTTTCCTTTTCAATTCAAGTCAAGTTCTACTTATAATCCCAATGATAAGATTTGATAAAGGGAAATCCCGATTGCAACAACGTAGTTCAATGATAAACTATGAAAGATAATACATACAGAAAATTTATGTAGACAATATAATATATACATGTAATATATTGATTTTATTTACTATCATCTTGTAGGAATACGAATGAGGAGAAAAGATAGAGGAAATGGGGGGGGAGGAGATTACAAGGGTGCACATTGGGGAAGAAAGGGTGGGGGTGAATAAGGAAAAATGGAGGAATGAAAAAGGAAAAAGATGGGGGAAGGAGAGGGTGAAGCTCTCTATAGTATTCATAATGTCATTAAACAGATAAAATGGTTACAAGAAAATAATAGTAATACACTATGTTAATAACCTCTTTCGTTTAAAGAATGGGATGTTTTTTACTAACTATTTCGTTAGGAAATGATGTTAGTAATACATTCAAATGGTAAAACATGTTTTAAAAATTAATATAAAATTAAATTAATTTAATTTTATAATCGAACGTTAAACTATAGTAAATTCAACAATCCTTCCGAATCATGTCGAAGAAAATTGGAGTTGAGGGTCGGTCGGAGTAGCAGAAAATGGGGGTTGGGGTCAAATCGGTTGGGGAATTTTAAGAATAAAAGAATAGTCTTGTATAAGCACAACCTTAACAATGAATGCATGGCAGGTGGAATGTGGGTTCCACGCTGGGAGACTTCATTTCTCCCTAGTACATCCCCCTTTCTATATGTCATGCATGTTCCCTGCCAAATGTACGCTGCTACTGCCGGAATTAAAATTTTT
The DNA here is from genome assembly GCA_015478945.1 of Trachelipus rathkii. Taxonomy (NCBI): domain Eukaryota; kingdom Metazoa; phylum Arthropoda; class Malacostraca; order Isopoda; family Trachelipodidae; genus Trachelipus; species Trachelipus rathkii. The sequence goes on along the minus strand of JABUQX010137392.1, from coordinate 30,122 downwards.
TAAGTTATAAAATAACAATAATAACTTACCCTTTGTATCCCAACCTGTGGGCGATTTCTACAGCGGCGCTGGACGCGTTCGGTCCCCTAGCGAAGAATACCAAATTTTTAGCAGCTTTTTGACGGCTTTTCAACATAAAATGCACGACGAAATTCATTTTCTGGCAACTGCAAGGCGGCTTTCACTTCACCCACTGATAATATATAATATATATTATATATATAATATATATATATATAATATATAACTAATATAATATATATATAAATATAATATAATATATATATATAATATATAAGAAGATCTAGCGAAATGATGGAAACATATAGTTTTAAAATTCATAAATAAATATAAATAATAAAATACCGTTCAAATTTCAAAAAAATCAGTGGCACTTCATATTTATTAACTTTATCAACACGAAGAATTTCACTGATAGTGACAGAAAATGGAGTTGGGTTTTTAAGAGTTAAAATTAATAATAATAATAATAATATAAATGCATGGCAGGCGGGTAAAGGGTTACCCTACTCCTCTCTTTTATGCTAGGAAACAGTTGAATACGGAGAACATAATGACAGTATCAAAATTAGAATATTTAAAACTATACTTAATTATTATCATTCATCCTTAACGACCTACAAACAAAAACGATTAATTTTATTTTCAAAAACTTATATATATATATATATATATATATATATATATATATAAACTATATATATATATAATATAATATATATATATATATATATATATATATATATAAATATAATATATAATAATATATATAAGGAAAACACTATATGCCAAATATGTAAAATTCAATGACACCAAGTCACCAATATTTTAACTTTATGTCACATGACTTGGCTTTCTAAACTACTACTACTATTACTACTACTAAGTAAATAATAATAATAATAATAATAATAATAATAATAATAATAATAATAATAATAATAATAATAATAAAATAATAATTAATAATAATAATAATAATAATAATAATAATAATAATAATAATAATAATAATAATAATAATAATAATAATAAATGAAGAGGAATTAAAATTGAAAATTATTTTAAAAATAACATGTTAATATTATCCTAGAATAAAATAAAATTACTTGTTTTTATTAAAATACGAAGCTTTCGTCCCTATACTTCGGACATTTTCAAGGAATAATTTTTATTTTTTAGATTTAAACAATTTAATTTAAAAATTAATATTAAAAATAAATAAAATTAATAATTTTAAAAATTACAAAAGTTAATGTGCATTGACATTTTTTGTTATTTAAAGAGGTTTAAAATTTAGACATTTCATTATATTTTATATTTATCACTGGTTTGTGTTCAATAATTCTCCAAAACAAAATATCCGTAAAAATCATTTTTCCTTATTTTGATGGGGAGAAGCTTTCGGTAAAAGTTACTTAACGCCCACACGGAACGGGAGGTCGGATAAAAAAAAAAAAAAAAAAAATCACAGGTAGCCTCTATGATACATAAATAGATGTTTTAGGGGCGAAATAAAATTTTTCCTGACCTGACTTAATCTAACCTAACCTAATCTAATTTCACACCTAGAACATAGGTAAAAAAAAAGAAAAAAAAATCATTTCGCCCCCTAGAACATCTATTTATGTATCATAGATGCTACCTGTGAATTTTTTTTTTTGATCCGACCTCCTGTTAAGTGTGGGCGTTAAGTAACTTTGTCCGAAGCTTTCTTATATGTTGTTATCGGGATTTTTGTGGTGTTCTTCGTTAAAATGTTGAAATACTTTACTCGGCTAATATTAGATGTTTTTATCCTCCTATAGGATGCGGTTTTAATATGTTCTTTTAAAAATAATTTTAATGTTTTCTTTTTTTCTGAGAACTAATATTTTCAGTTTTATAGTATATTTTGAGCTTATCGGTTTGATAGAAAAATAACAATAATAATAATAAAAATCAATAATATAATAATAATAATAATAATAATAATAATAATAATAATAATAATAATAATAATAATAATAATAATAATAATAATAATAATAATAATAATAATAATAATAATAATAAATTACATTTCTTAATTTCAACTAGTTTCAGTTGACAGTTCAAAGCTCAAAATACCCGTTTGAAAAACAGGAAAGTCAACCACAATTTCGCAACCTTGAAATAAGAAGCTAAACCGGATAATGCTGGTATAGACAGGAATACGATATATATAATATTATATATATAATATATATATATATATATATATTAAAAAATTTAGTAAATAGAATAAGAAACGGGGATAAATTAACACACGCTCTCGTGAAAAGAAAACTAACTTTAGCAGCAAAAGGAAAGAAATTATGAAAATTAAAAATGTAAAAGTGAAAAGAGGGATTTTTCAATGAACTCCATGTCCCCCCCCCTTTTATTTGTATTAGCCCTCAACCCCTTAAGTACCCTGATCAATAACTTAAAGAACGAATACAGAATAAATTAAAGAACAGAGAAGAAAGAAAAGAGAATATGACATCTCTTCTACATTCCTTTTAAAATTCTTCAATATTCAACACCTATATTAAACTAATGCTAGCATGACAGTTTCTCATTGAATAGCATTTAAAAATATCTCCCGCAGCGACCGCGTATACGGGTGAATTTCCTATTATTAATACAAGTCCGAACAAAAGCTGTACTCCAATAGCATGACACCCAGATTTTCCACTCGTATACTCAACGTATTTCAGCATCGTCCTCATATATATATATATATATAATATATATATATATATATATATATATATATATATATATATAAAATTATATAATATATATATATATATATATATAATATATATATATATAATCTATAATAATATATATATAAATATATATATATAAATAATAATAATAATAATAATAATAATAATAATAATAATAATAATAATAATAATAATTAATAATAATAATAATAATAACAAAGCTGATGTTAATATTTAAAGCTGAAAAAACATAAGCATGGAGAAAAGATAAAACCCTGCCAAACGTACAAAGTTATCATTCTCGCTTACCTGATAGTGGCAAAGAAAATAGATCTTTACTGATTGAGTTATTTGATAAAATAATTGATAATGTAGAAAAATGGGATGGAATAACTATCAATTCCGCAATTGGATTCAAGCACAAATTAGGTGATTTTAAATTATTTTTCTACGGAAGCATTAGGTATCTGCATATCTCTTTACTTGATGTTTTATTTACTCCTACAGTCAAAAAGTTTGGATATTACTTATTGCGCTAATGAAATTAGGAAAACTACTAAAGTGATTGAGGAAAAACAAGATATTTTCTCTAAAATATATGACAATGTTAAAGGAAATTTTCGATCAGAAAAACATCATGATTACTATAGAAATCTATATAATAACATTATTCAAACAGTTGTGAATCAACTAAAAGAGTCAGATTTAAATCTCTGGAATTTCTTGTTATAGAACTATTAAAAGTATAATTTTAAAAACCAATACTCAAAAATTTTTTCCTAAGAACCTTTCGAGGTCTCTAAGCATAATTATACGGAAAGCCATTGACAAAATTCGACTGCGAAACGAATTGATAGTTGGTATCTTCGGATGGATTTTAGAAATAAAAGTATGTACAACTAATAAAACAATTCCAAGAAAAATGAACTTTATGAAGTTATGACTGAAATTTTTAAACCTTTGCCAGCTCATTGGCTTACGATACCATTCTAAAACAGCCAACAGTAGAAAGAAAGCTTTCTGCATTTGAAAAGAATTAAAGATAATCAGTAGAGAAATACAACAAGCGAAACTCGATTGTCAAAGTATTTCAATGATGTCAATAGAAAGAAACCTCTCTGAAGTTAAGAAATTCAGAAGATTTTTCTGAAAGATTATAAATGAATTCATAAAAAGGAAAGGAGGATGGATTTTATATTCAAACCTTTATAATTATAATCTAATATATATATATAGATATATATATATATATATATATATATATATAATTATAATATATATATAATATAATATATATATATAGTATATATATATATATATATAGTATAATATATGTATTGCATGACCGGCATAATGGGTCACTGCACGCCACTGAATATATATATATATATATATTATATAATATATTATATAAATATAAATATATATATAATATAATAATATATATATATATATATATATAATATATATATATATATATATATATATATATATATATTCTTCATGACCCTTCTTCCACAGACAGAAGGGGGGGGGCACGGCAAACATCTCCCGGCAGGAGAATAGCTAAGTAGAAGAACATGACCTAAGTCGAAAAGGAAAGCCCTTTCCGTACCATCCCCTTCGTATACCCTTAAGTGCGAGCCCGTAAACAGTCAAAATCGAACCGTAAAGATTCACCCCACCCCCACCCTACCCCAGACCATCAGAGTAATTTTCGACACTTGGATTTGGAGTTGGGTTGGCCGAAACACCGGAATTTTGCGCACCGCAACGCACATTACCAGGGTGAGCGCATCAGGCATCGCACCGCACCAAAGTCATTTTTTGTTCGCACCGCACCTCTATGTTTCAATGCGCCGCACCGGACTCCGCACTCCTCTATATAATTGAAAAATTGCACCGCACCGCACCGCATCTGGTGCGTCAGCCAACCCTAATTTGGAGGGATGTAGTTACGATAAATTTTATTGTAAATTTAAGGTATTTTTATTTAATATTATTTAATGTGATATAATTTATTATCATATATATATAATATATATATATATAGATATATATAATAGTATATATATAATATATATATATATATATATAATAATATAATATATATATATTATATATATATAATTATATATATATATATATATATATATATATATTATATATGGTATTAAATATATTACCACATTATGTTTATGGTTTCACTCAAGATCGCAACAAATTCCCCGCCACATTGATAATTAATGCCCACAAAAACAGAAATGCCAAAAGATCAGATCAAATACAAACCAACAATAATAATAAAAATATTAAAAAAAAAAAAGTTTTATGAAAATCTGAAATGCTACGCATGTGAAGCTTTATATAATAATATATATATATATATTATATATCATATAATATATATATATAATATATATATATAATATATAGAATATTGATTATTAGTTCATACTTAATAATTCGTAGTTTCTTTTATTTGGTGGTGGTGAATAGTGAAATCACCAAGAATATATATTGCTTTGTCTTACCATTTATCTTTCACCTTATATATTATATATATAATATATATAATTATATATATATATATATATATATACTATATATAGTAATACTATATATATCCTAATTTATTATTTAAAGAGAAACAAAGTCCAATTGTTGCTTCGCCAGTAATTAAACATTTTGGTATAATATATATATATATTAGTATTATAATATAAGTATTATAGTAGATATATTATATTTACATATATATAAGATAACTATATATATATATATTTATATATATTATATGTATATATATATAGTATATAATATAATATAATTTTATTACATAATATTATATATATTATTATTATATATAGTATATATAATTCTATATATATATAATTATGAGTTATGTATGTATTAAGATATAAATAATAAATATAAATAAATATATAATATTGCCCCAATAATTATATGCAAAATTGAAGTTCATAAATCCGGGTTAAGAAATTAGTTAGTCTGTTATATCCCAGACGAAAACTAGTGTCACAAACCGTCACACTTTGAAGCTAGCTAAGACTGTTTTTTTTCTAGTTATCATATTATCTATTTTGGAGGTTGATTGTGTGGGGGGGAGGCATAAACGTAAAGCCGTTTTCTCTATGGCATACATTAAGTGTGGCAAAAAAATAAGTACTTATTTCAACTCTGCCAAGAGTTACGATGGAGAGGTCACAGTACTCGCAGACATCCAAGATTGTGCTAAAGGTCCTTGAAAGAACTAGGCTGCAGCCATGTACGTTCAAACAGCAGCCGTTTGAAAGGTATGGTAAAAAGGAGGTCAGAGCCTCTCCAAATGGAACCATGAAACAAAATAGCCAAAAATCTACTCAAAGTAACTCTGGACTTCCCATTTTCTGTTTAAATGGGTGGATTATTTTGGGTCGTCTGCGGTCCGGTCTTATTCTATGGGATACAAATTATGAGAAGCTTTGGAGCCATTTGGTCTGCTCAAGACGATCACCAAAGTTATGAATCTTTAAGCAGGTAAGTTAGGAACATCTCGAGAATGAAGGTCGTTCATTTTAACGTATGTTGCAATAGACGAGTTCGACCACCAACAAGACTTTTAAGACTTTTATTAAGACAAAAGGCCTGTCATTTTGAAATGTACTATGATATATTTATCATGTTAGAAAAGTGATTTGATTTTCTGATTAGATATCGGCATGCAAAATAATTTCACTTTAATAAATAATGAAAATATAGCTTTGTGCTATATATATATTATATATATAATATATAAATATATATATATATATATATATATATATAATATATATGTATAAAGTGTACTATATATATATAGTTATAGTATAGTAGTATAATACATATATATATAATAATATATTTTATATATATATATATATATACTAGTTTAATATAATATAAATATGATATTATATATAATGAATATATATATATATATATAATATATATATATACTTATTACTATTATTATAATATTATACCTAATATATTATTAGTTTATGATATATATATTATATATATAGTGAGTATATATTATATCCTATATATATATTATATTTATATATACTAAATAGACGAAGAGAGAAGAAGAGAAGAAGAAGAAGAAGAGAAGAGAAGAGATAAGAGAATTAGATCAAGGAAGGAGGGAGAGGGGAAGGGAAGGTAAGGAAAGGAAATTATAAGCGGAAATGGAAGAGGGGAAGTGAGGAAGGAATGGGAAGGAATAGGGATGAGGAGGAAGGAAGGAAGGAAGGAAGGGGAAGGAGAAGGAAGGGAATAGTAGAGAAGAGAAGCAGAAGAGTTGAAGAGAAGAAAAGAAAGAAAGAGAAGAGAGTATATAGAGGAAGATAATGTATGAAGAAAGAGTAAGTAGTAATGAGAGAAGAGAAGAGAAGAGAAAAATACAAGAAGACTAAAGAATGGAGAGAGAGAGAGTAGAGAGATGAGAGAGAAAATCAAATAGGAGATAGGAGGATAAGAGAGATAGGAGAGAATATGAAGAGCAGATATGAGAAGAAGAGAGAGAAAGAGAGAGAGATGAGAGAGGGCTTGGCACTCTCTAAAGTATAAAAATACGTAAATTGAACGGTTTAGTCGTGTGCACATTAAAGAGGTGATAACATGTAAACTTATCAATAAGTAATAGATGCACATGTAAACATAAATGTTAACTGCTCATACTGTATAAATTAGCCAAGGAGAGTTAAGGATGACCCAAGGTTGGCGGCCTTTTTCAATACCAAAGAAGAAAAGGATGTATCGAGCATATAATAAACTATGGTGTGAAACTAGTATCTGTGAAGTCAATAATTGTTAAGATATTAATAACAATTATATTAAAATGATTTTATAAGGCATTCAATATAATCATAAAACTTTTTATTGAATATAAAATAAAAAAGGCAAATAAACTAATTAAATATTTAGAATAGGTGCGTGTACTAAAGGGTCCCCAAGTGAGTGAGGCCGGGTATTCACTTAACATAAATTCTACTGTGAAATATAATAAATATAAAACCTAAAAATCTTTATTAATTATTGAAATATAAAATATTGGAAAAAGTTATCGCCCAAAGTGTCAAAATTGATTATAATAATTTTCATGACCTATGTTAAAACTAAGAGGAAAATAACTAAATTAATTACCACCTTTATTTATTAAATTTTTGTCCTAGCTAGTTTCAATATGCGGCGACAAAGTGTACATGAGCCTAAGAGTGAACTGAATTTAGAATCCACAATGTATAGCACTTTAATAAGTGAGTCAGATAATTGAAAAATTTAAATGCTTAAAAGAAAAAATAATCAGGAAATAAGTGAATAATTATAACTAAATATCCTATAAAACTTTTAACAACAAAATATTTAACATTAACGAATACTTCAATATAATCCAATTGTAATATCAAAACTGAAAAAAAGAGCATGTTAATGTCATGGTACAAATTAAATGAAGAAATGATTAAAATGACAACAAAACTTTCCAAAAACAAAATTAAAAACCTTTCTAATCCTTCTAATACTTCTCCCCCTACCCCAAAGATAGCGTTTAACAACAAACCCTTAACATCAACTCTCAAGAAACATAGAAATATAATCAAAAATCAGATTAACATTCAAGAAAGACAAGCCAATATATTAAACAAGAGGCATACGAAATTTTAAGAAATCAAATCTTAAGCAATACACGAAGTCTGAACTGAGAAACATAATGATGCCCCCGATAGTCCGGCAGCCGGAATTTTACTATTCGGTAAATAAGGATAAAAATTTTTAAAAAACAATAGTCATAGAATTAGCCGGGGTGGGGGGCACTGCGGATATATAACCCCCAATTTTTTTTATCTGTACTATATTGACTAATATAATTATAATTAATAATTATATATATATATTTATTATAATATTTTATTATTATATTACTATATATAATATAGTATTTATAATTATTAATATATTTATTGTTATTATATCTATCCATATATATAATATATAACTCTTTATATATATTATAATTATATATATAAGCAGGTAAAACTACTTTATATCCGTAGTATTTATTTGATTATATAGGGAATAGCCTCTTTGGATTAATTATTCTTTTATTTAGTTACACAATTATTAGAAAAACACATATTGATTAAAAAACAGATTCTTTCATTGTAACTATTATTAACTTTTATGAAAGATCTGATTTTTAATCAATATGTGTTTTCTCTAATATGTGTGTAACTAAACAAAAGAAAAAAAAATTAATCCAAGCTCTCCCTCTCTCTCTCTCGTCTTCTCTCTCTCTCTCTCCTCTCTCTCTCTCTCGCCTTATTATATATTATGATTATTATTTATATTCAATATATAATAATTATAATATCCTATATGTATATGATAGGTATATATATATATATATATATATATATATATATATATTATATCAATAGATATAATAGTATACGTATATAATCATTACAGAATTGTCACACCACTCACGGGCAGATATGTCACATATTCAGGGAAAGGGTGTTACACGCCAAAATTGCAATCCACTGAGCGGCAAAATTACTGCCAGTTATGAGCACACCAGTACGCAGGCTTTAAGTGAGGGAGATCTAAACCTTTCAGCCCAGGAAAGCACATAAGATGGGAAGAGAGTCCACAGAGACAGTAGGTGGCAAGGAAGAAGAAATCACACTCGCAGCGAACCCAGCCTGGATGTTACCAATATTACTACACATAAACCAACTCTGAGGTCAAGACACTTATGCATCTCTCCTTGTGCTACGAATGCGACGTAATCGGTGGGTGTACGCGAGTGTAATTTCCTACGAAACACCGCCCGCTACGATACCTATAGAAAAGGAGATAAAGCACCAACATCTCGCGAGAGATAAAGGTCAAGTGAAGTGGAATAGTACAGGAACAGTTATAAGCCTTGTGTGGCTTTGACATCGACCCTGTCCAGAAAAGCTTCGGGTGAAACCAGAGCCCCCCCAGAGATGAGAGCAGTACTCCATTCAAGGGCGGATGAGACCCTTGTATAGCTGGAGAACTGAGAAGAGGAAAAAAGAGGAAGGTCTCGCAGTCTAAACAAAACTCCCATTAGTATTATATATATATAATAATTATTAATATATATATTATATTATATATATATTAAATATATTATATTATATTAATTTAATATTATATATATATATATATATATAAAGGATATAGGTATAATGTTAATATAGTTTTATTATTAGTATGTTGTTAATAAGAATGATATTATATATAAATTATATGTATATTACGTGTCGGTTTTATCTTCTCACTACCTGTATTTTAGTGACCTGTAAACATACTCATAGCAGCTTCTTGTATTCTCGTGCCATGTTGACGCACCCTTTATCCCTCTCTAAGGTTAGGAGAAGGACAGGTGATTATATAATTATAAATTATACTATATTATTATTATGTTAATATTATATAATTATTATATATAAATAATGTAAATAATTAAATAATAATATATATATTAGTAATATTTATTACTTAATTATTAGTATATATCATATATTCTATAGTATATATTTATAGTCATATATATTATAGTATATATATAGTAGGTATAGAGTATATTTAATGTATATTATAATATAATATAATTGTATATATATAGTAAATAAATGTATATATTATAATAAATTATATTAGTATATATATATGAATATAATATAATTATTATATTATATAATATAATATATAATATCAGCATAAATTATTTGCTATAGTAATCTAATTAAACAGTGGACTTTGCTCTTTAAATGATATTTATAAAAAAAATAAAATAGTTTCAGCGCGACGGAACTTTGTTCATTAATTTTTTTGCCAACGTTTTTTTTTAGTACTATAGTACGAAACACGGTTATAAACCTGAATACTATCATCTTTGAAGACTTTAAGTGTATCACGGGGTATAATATAAAATAATTGTATAGTTAATGGGAATGGGTTGGGTATAGATAAGGTTGTTATACCAATTATCTCATCGGCAATGCCCTCAAAGGTACTTCATCGCCATTTTTCGAGCATTTATTCTAATGATAGTATATATATATAATAATTATATATATATATATATATATATATATATATATATATATTAATATATATTATATTATAAATAATATATATATATGTTTATTTTATATTATAATATAATATATAATATTAGATATATTATATATAGTATATATAATTTATAATTTTTTCTTTTCGAAAAATACAGATGAAATTATGTTTATCAATGTTAGAATATATTGAGGTATTAAGTACCTTATGGTTATCTCTCTCGCTCTTATCTTCTCATATACACCGTGCAAATATTAATCCCTTAATTTAATCTTCCTCTCAAAATCTATTAGAATCTATATATCTAACTCAAAAATACATAGTAAGACATCAATATCTCAATAATATCCATCTATCTCTCTATATCATTTCCTAGCGTCCAACGCTCCAATCGTTAGCGCTACATGACGTATCTGCTCTAGTCGACGACGTTGCGAAGATTTATGTGTGCGATATGTAGTTACAGCGATCGTTGATCAGCGGTAGTGATGTCGCATAACAAATTCTATGCTCGAGTATCCTATGGTATCCGACTATCTTATTTTTCCAAATTTCCAACTTTACTCAGAACTCAAAGCCTATCCGTTAAATATGGATGTACAGCCAGTAAACGTTGCCACTGGGTGGACAAAGCAAGGTGAGGGAGCACTAAACCAAACTCGCTTCCGATATGCAAGATTCCCGGGCACTCGAACAGCGGATTACCATTTTCGCGGAGATTTGATCGATCACTATCGCGATTCTCTGTATGTCGGTGTGACAATTAGTAGATCGAAGTAGCTTGCGCTACTGCAATCACAAACCTAAATACGAAATCCACCCTCACACGGATCTCGCAGACTTTTCAAAAGTAGCAAGCCTCATGAGCCTGACCAGATAAATCGTTTCCATGTATCCGAAGTATCAGGAAGTCCCGGTTAGGAATTCGCTAATGGCTAAGTATTACAAGACCGTCAACTTTAAGTCTTGGCGTATGAGCGCCTCGCAGCTGTCTTTTATAAATGCTTATCAAGCAGATTACTTCGGAAAAGATTTCCTTTTGTCGATATATTATCAATCTACTAATATATTTATCTATTCTGTTGTTTCGTATAGCGTACATCCTTATCTAATTTCCACCTCTCCCCAAACATTTGTAAAACCTTCCTTTTTCTATGTCTTAAATGTGGCGTTTGTGGGGTGCTTGAAGTATTCCGCGCGCAAAAGCACATTTCTCAAACATCAAGCTCCTTGGGAATCATATGATGTATTATGTTATTACCACCTCCTCAAAGATTATACAAAAATGGTTATTAGAGGTAAGAAATTATTTTGCCGTCCTTTCCTCAAACTTCCCACGAATTTAAAATTATATCCCGCTTGGGACATAATATAGCCTTTTTTCGTGTTTGTACACTTAACGAAGAGTCTTGTTGTGGTGTCTAGATCTACTTATCTGTTTTTCGGAAAATGTTCTGAATGAGAGAAACACGAGATGCGATGACATCCATACAGTTTCATACTCCCAAAATATTATATGACGCATTGGATATTAACTGTTTCAGCTTATTGGCCTAAGGTTGAACATTTCATTCGATTTGGCTGCCTTGAAGTGTCATCGCCGACAAAACACTTTCTTTGAACTCATACATAAGTCATTTGTAGCAGCTACTTACTAGCAAGACGGAGGCAACTGTTCTCGTTAGTAAATTTATACGTGGTTAGTTTTCGCCAAAAGCATCTTGGATATTGATTAGTGAAGTTAGAGGTAGGGTAGTGAAAGGTAGGAGGTATATATGGTATGGATGAGAGTTAGGTGGTATGGGTGTGTGTTTATAGTAGGATGAGTTTAGAGATAAGTAGATATAAGTATATGTAGTATTAATATATATATAGTAATAATTATTTTGTATGTATCTAATGTTGTTCCATAGTTAATTGTTCAGTGTAGGAGTTAACAGCTATTATATTATGGTGATAATAATTCCTTTTATACCTAATTACCATTCACATATTTAATATTCATATTTATAATTTTTGAGAAATAATCTATAAACTTAACCCCAATTAATCCACGTACAGCCCTGTATAAATGTAATTATTTCAATTCACTTAGTGTTTATTATTATTATTTATATAATATTATTATTTAATTTATTATTTATTTATATATATATTTATTTATATTATATTTAATTATATATTTATTATTATTATTATTATTATTTTATTAATTGGTGAAACTAGGAGGGTTAATCGGTATTGTCATCATTATATATTATTATATATCTATATATATATATCCTTATTTATATATCTATATATCAGGTTTTTCTACTAAGCAGGAAAAATTTTATGACTTTATGTGATTGCCAAGTATATCGGTATGAAGAGTGTCAGTCTATAAATATCTTATCTAATATATATACTATATACTATATTTTTTTTTATCTAGTATCTACGTGTGTCATTAATTAATTTGACCATCAAGTCTCTTCTCCTCTCTTTCTTCAAAAAAAAAAAAAAATATGTATTTATATAAAAAAGATAAATAGATTATATAATTATTTAATATATATATATATAAAATATATATATATAATAATAGATAATAATAGTGGTGTTATATTAATAATATTAATTATTATATATGTGATATATATATAATAGATAGTAGTATATATGTGTGTGTGTGTGTCAAGATGTGATTTTGTGTGTACGTGTGTGTGCATTCTTATCATATGGACACAAGACAAGTTCTTCTTTCTTCGTTGTAGTTTAATTAACATATGTAGTGGTTGAAAAATTTAAATTTAATTCACTACATAAAATAATTTCTTCCCTTTAAATATCTTATATGTGCCACCAAGAAAAGACGTGAATATATAGTATAACGAATATAATAATATATAGATAATATATATATTATACAAACATAAGATATATGAATTATATATATAGATATATATAATATATTATATACTATTATAAAATAATAGAAAATAATATATTGATATATACGAATATAATAGTTATAATAGTTATTATAGTATATTAATAGATATTTGATTTTTATGTATTTTATGATTATATATATATATTAATAGTAGATAATATATTATATATATATATATATAGTATAATATTATATTAGAGATATGATTATATATATATATATATTATATATATGAGGGGATTAGTGTGTGTAGTTTGTGGGCAGAGGTTCCGATTGTTTATTATTCTATCTATATAGTCACATGCCGGTATATATATGTACTTGGCTTCAAGTTGGGCACGAGATAGCCGTATGCCAAGAGATAGTAAGGGCATTGCGTTTGTGTATCTGCTAATCTACCCACCTAGATAAAAATAATATTAATAAATATGATAATAATATAAATAATAATAAAATAATAATAATAATAATAATAATAATAATAATAATAATAATAGAGTGGCAGAAAATGTGGGGTAGAGTCAGTCAGTTGAAGAATTTTAAAATTAAGAAGAATATGCAACCACTCCCAATAAAAATGACATGCCAGATTTATCTCTATATATCTCTCTTGATCCTCTCCTACTTCTTATTTATGTGATTTTTTTGACCCAACGCACGATGTATCGTCTAGATATTAAAAGTATTAAATATTTAAAATTTTTCAGTGCTTATATATTAACTATTAACTCTTTCATAAGAACTAATTCTATAAAGAGAGTTATTGAATTCGAAGGACGAGAAAATAATAATAATAATAATAATAATAATAATAATAATAATAATAATAATAATAATAATAATAATAATAATAATAATAATAAATATTCATTTGATATAATAATTTAATATTAATAAAATATTTAACTTTTTAATTTAACAAAAAAAATATTTAGATATTATGAATGTCTTAGGATAGGTCTGCGTTAGGTTAATTTAAAGATTCCATGAGACCTAAAGCAGAAACTTGAAATAAACAGCAAAAGCACATACATAAGAAAGGGATCGTGTTAAAGCAAACTGCTACTTAATACTTACGAATGGTATTAATAAATAGCTCCTGAATTGAGTCCATATGTGTGTCAATTCTTAGAGGTTACGAACAAATCTATTATATGTCGAATCACTCACTTAACGGTTCAACAAATCATGACAGTTCTCATAATCTAATTCTGTTTCGGGTTTTGACTGCAGCCTCGCTGTCTGGCATCGATTATGAACCTTATATAGTATTTCGAATTAATGCGGAGATGTTGATAGATATCTAAGTTATTGAGCAGTACATGCTAGCTGACGTAAACGATCCCTTATATATATATATATATATTATTAATATATATATAATTTATTTATATATATGTATGTGAAAAATCTTATATATAGATATATATAATATATATAATAGTATATATATATATATAATTTTATAGATATATTATATATACTATATATTTAGTATATATTTATAGGTAATATATGGACAGAACCCAAAGTTTTCATAGGTTTAACATTGAATTTTATAAAAAATCAATGAGAGATTTGGCATCAGCAATTAGTTGCCAAAGAAGCATATATTAAATTTAAAAATGACGGAAAAGATAAGTGACACCCTAAATGTATGAAATAATCCTGTGTATTAGGGTTAACCTTTAGATTCTCAACTACAGTTGAAACTTCGTTATATCGCACTTTAACTAATCGTAGTGGCTGACTATACAAATACGCATAGACATAAAAAATCTATAATCACACATATGTACCAAAGATCGTTTGTGCAGAAAATACTGATAATATGCTAATATTTAATATTATAATTATTATATATATTATATATATATATATTTTTATATATAATATATATATATTATATATAATATATATATATTATATAAGATAATATATATATATATATAATATATTAATATATATTTATATATATAATATTATATATAATATATTAATATATATTATATTATAATATTTTATATATAATTATATATATATTTAATTATATATATTATATATATATATTAATATTATATTGTATATGTTAAAGTGTAGTGGAGTAATATTATAGTACGTTAGTATATATTATATATATATATATAATATATATATATAGTAGTGTATATATATATTATATATATATAATATATATATATATATATATATTAGGTATTTATATATATATTTTTAGTAAATATAGTATATTATATATGATATAGCGAAGCAACGATTGACTCGAGGCTGACCGTAAGCAATGTAAACATTTAACGATTTTTAGTTGTAATTTTATTAATAAAATAATTTTCTTTAATTCATGGGGAAAAGGAGGTTTCGAGATAAAGAAATTGGCCCAACTAATTAAAGCACTTTAAGAGTGTGAATAAGAATTAATTTGTATAGTACTATATATATCGATATATTATATAGTATTTATATTAGTTATATATATATATATAGATAATATATATATAGTATATATATATATATAGTATTATTATATATATATATTAGTATATTATATATATTATTAACATATATATATATATAGATTGATTATATTGAGTATATATATATATATATATATATATATATATATATATATAATATATATAATATATATATAATATATATTATATATATTATATTATAATATAATTATTATATAATAAATATATATATAATAAGTATATATATATATAGGGAATATATATAATAGAATATATATAGAATATTGATAGAGTAATATTATATTGTATATAGATTATTGTGAGTGAGAAGTATATATGTATATTTTATTATATTTAATATTATATATATGATTATTATTATATTATGAGTATATGGAATGCCCTTTTTAGGAGGGGGCAAGATATAATGACTATATTATCCTTATATTTTATTTAATATATATGTTTATTTATATATTATATATATATATATATATTATATTATTATATATATTATTATATATTAATATTATATGTATATATTGTTAGATATATATTATTTATAGATATATAAGTATATATATATATATATATTATTTATAGTATACTATAATAATATATATTTATATCATACTATAGTCATGTAGTGAATTTCTCTTTATATAATAAATAAAAAAACATAAAATTTCGTCATAAATAAAAATTATGAGATAATTCTATGAATTTTCAAAATTACTAATTAGGTCCCTAAATTAATATTCAAAATAATTAAGGAAAGTTATGATCATCTATAAATATAGATAAATTCTATCAAACAGTTTCAAATCACTTTAATAATAATAACAAGATCACTTAAATACGCCTCTTATTAATATATAATTATATATTATATATATTATATAATATTATTATTATATAATTATATATATAATTATATATATATATATAATATATACTATATATGATAATATATATTAATTATTATATAATATATATAATATATATATAATTATATATTATTATATTAATATTATAATAATATATATATATACTTTCCTTTATGTAAAGATATCATGAACATGCATTTTTATTATATAATGTTTTTTTTATTTTATTCAGTGAACTTGTAAGAGGTTTAGTGTTTTGATCTTTATATAATAAAAATGATTTTTTGCTTTATACATAATTTTTATTTTACTTTTTTTATTCGAGAATGTATGTTGTAGGAGGTGATAAAGTAGTGTTAGTGTTTTTTAAACTTTAAGATTTTCATAATTTACATATTTAATTATAAATTCGATTTTAGTTTTTAACATTTACTGGTTTAAATTATAGGTTAATTTTCGTGATGTAAACAATTTATAACTTGATTTCACGATTTTTGTTTGTTTTTTTCGCCTGTTGTTTTTGTGATCTGTGTGTTGTTTATTGTGATTGATGTGTTGCATGTAGGATGAAATGATTTGCACAGAGCGCGGTCTTACTATTCACTTTACTAATCATCACGTGCTTGCAATTCTTATAACTCTGCATACCGTATGGACATACCACCCTCTCTAACTCTAGCCACTAAACCTTTTGACTCCTGAATCCATGGATCATGATGGCTAATAAATTATTATCCTTTCTAACTCGAAATTTAAGTATGTATCCTAAACTATAAACTTTATTTTACTATATTCCGTCTATAAGGTGGAGTATAGTGCACTATGTTTAAACTATAAACACTCCTGCTTACACGTCTCGTTGAATCTCTAAAACTCTAATTTCGAATATTTCTAATGGCTTAAATATCTTTCTCCCTTCTACTATAAAATCTTTGCTTCTTGCTAACTCTCTTACCTAACAGACAAGATTTCACGCGCTTTTTTTTGAATGATCTTACTACTTCTCACGAGACTGTTATATCTTCTCTCCATATTAATTACTGATGGTCCTCATATTATTAGTGAGTGTCATTGTACAAAACACTGATATGGTGGGATATAGGTCCTCTCTTACCAGAATTACAAGAGGTGGAAGGAAGGAGGTTCGCTGTAATGCGAGTTTCAGCATTCTCAACATCTGGAGCATACTAATTTAAATTATATCCACACACGATTCGATCGTATCTAACCTATATCATTTAAAACCATTCTACGAAATTGATCTCTATGTTTTTCAACTTAGTTCCTCTTCTTTAAAATTACACCACATTTCGCTCCCTATTCGGTTAAAAATCTGACCACAACCTTATATCTCTAAATTTAAATACTTTCTCTCCAACGGCTCCATCCTGCCCTACTCGTATTTTCTGGCACTTTGAAACTTTGATCGGACCGATTGGGGGGCTTTGCGTCGCTTTCAGCCTAACTATAAAGTGAAATGACTGTCGTTTTCTTCTAAGGTGACGCTTCAGACTTTCTGCCGATCAAGTGTGGGGGTGAGCGTTGTAATCGTTGATGGCTTTTTATAGCAGTTCATTCCTTCTTAACGACTAAATCTTTCCTCCTCATAATCCATGGTTCGATCTGGTGCTTTTCTCTGGCCATTCAGAGCTTAGAGACAGCAGCGTATCTGTGAAGTTGAAGGAAAAATTTCGATCATCCTTCACATCTTGCTAATTTTCAATTCTGCAAATATACGTTGCAGGATACTCTTTCGACGAGCAAAGGAGCTTTCATCAAAGAAAGATGCGCTAACTCCTTTGGTTCTCTCCTACTGTGTACAGAGATTCTTATTCATGGCCTCTTGCCAAAAAATATTCTCTAACACTTCTGTAAATCTGGTCTGTCTCTTCCTTCTTATTACGATCTGATGGTCTCTGTTGCATATTCCTAACTGACAGGAGAGGCCAATCTTTCGGCCTCCTATTTCCTCTAACTAAACCATGACGATTCTATATTTATTCCTCATCCTCCCCTCCTCCTCTCAGTGTTTCTATGCCTTTGCTGGGAATAGTAGATAGTACGACTGATCGCGTCAATTGTTTCTCCGAAAGCTACGAACGGTAGGATAGTTTGCGTGTGGCTCTCTGATTGGCATCCTCCAACCCGAGTTTGAGGGAAGTTGTGACTCTCGTGCTGAGCCTCTCGTTCATTACTATTTCTTCTGATGTTCTAAATACTAACACTTAATCTCCTCTAAGTGATGGAAATCTATCTCATCATGTCCAGAACGAATTCCGAATATACAAGGTAGACTCACCTCTGATCCTCAGGAAGCTAGTCGCCCTATAGCTCTTACTGGTGTTCTATAACTTCTATCTAAAATCTTTATGAGAAACTCTCCTAAACTCTCATTTCCTGATTCATCTGGAATCTCATTCACTTGTCTCTCGTTCTGCCAGTGTGATGTCTCGGTGCGAGTTCGTGCTCTACGTGTCGATTTTTATTTACTTTGTCTCTATCTAATATATGGTTAAGTGTTTCGCCTTTAGTAACTATAGAACGGATGACTGCGTGGTGGCGATTAGACATGTAGCCAAACGTCATAAGACCGGGTTTATCATCTGCGGTCACCCTGCTCTCCAAGTCCCTTCCTTGGGTTCGCTGCCTTAAATCACTTATGCTTACCTATATCTAGTATAATTTCTCATCAATCGCTCAATGTACGGCTGTTGTTGACGGGCGAACTTTCTTCTTTTCTGTTAAACTGTGGTGTTCCCTCAGGTATGCTGTCTTTATCTCCTACTTTATTCTTACTTTTTACAATTTAACGATCTTTAGCGTGCACCTTCTACATCTCTCTACCACATACGTAGCGCGATGACTCGACAGTCATTCTCAACTCATTCAATTCTTGTCTCCCTTTCCTTTACTTCTAGAAATTGAATATGTTTCTTCCTCTCGTCTTAATCTTCCGATTCTAATCTTACTGATCTGGATAGATTTCCGGGTGGGAACGTCTCAACCTTGTGAAATTTAAAGCTTTAAAAACTCAACTTCTACAGATCTCCTCAATCTATATATCTATCTAATCCAACTTTCCCTACTTCTTTCGACGGTTCTCTCGTCTCTCGTGTTAACAAAATATAAAATTCCTTGGCCTTAACATAAACAAAAAAAAAGTCTTGGAACCTCACATCACAATCAATGCTTAAGGGCGCCTAAAAAAAAACGGGGAGTATCTGATTAGACTGCGATGACTTTTTTCCCTTCTTCTCAGTTGCTTCAGCTTTACAAGGGCCTCATCCGCCTTGTATGGAGTACTGCTCTCATATCTGGGCGGAGGGCTTCTGTTCACCGTGGTGCTTTTTGGATGCTCGGTCGAGTTCAAGAAGCCAAAGGCTTTAAAACTGTTCCGTACTTCTCACTTTCACTTGACCCTCTTTATTCATTTCGCGCGCGATGTTGGGCTCTTATCTCCTTTAAACTATATACCGCAGCGGCAGGTGCTCGAGGGAACTTGTCACTCGCGTACCTCCACCTTTACAACGTTCTCGTAGCACAAGGGGTGCTGATTCCTGCGCCATGAGTTTTGTGTGGATATTGGCAAATCCAGGCTAGTTGCTCGTTGTGGTGCCTCTTTCCAGCTACTTCTGTTCTTTGGAATTCTCTTCCATCTTCGTGTTTCCTGCTGAATTTAATCTCCCGCCACTTGAAAGCCTGCGTCTGGCTCACTGCGAATTTTGAGTTAGTTGTGACTTCTGAGGCTTGCACACCCCTCCTTGAATAGGGCTTCGCCCGTGATGTGGTGACAACTTAAAAAAAAAAAAAAAAAAAAAAAAAAAAAATATAATATACATAATTTTAGTTTTGTTTTTACAATTGATTTATATTTTATACAAATATATATATAAAAAAAATTTGATATATAAATGTGTAGTTTCTCTGAGTTAAACTTTGGCAATTAGCTAATATTAACTAAATAAAATTAGTGTTTAATATATTTTTCAACTATTAAGACTAAGATATTGATGTGGAAAAAAAATTTTATAGAAAAAAAAGAAGTAACAAAAAAATTATTAATGATTTTTTTATATGAAATATTTTTGAGAATCTCATCAACCCCATTCGATAGGTCAAATTGTATGGACATTCGTTTTTTCATAGAATATATAGTAGTAATAATTTACAGATGATGTTCGCAAAGATAATTTGGATTATATTATTATATAATGATTGTGTAATTACCATATTTAAAAGTTGAATATATTTATATAATATATATATATATATATATTAAAGATTAAATTAATATCCATTTATATATTTTCCGATTATATCGTTTTTGCACTATGGTTTTTTAGCATATCTGTGGGTCATAGTCTCTTATGTCGGCGATTTGTATAGTCGCCTACTAAGCGTAAAGTTGCGATAAAACGTAAGCGTGATCCGTCATGGAATACAAGGTTAAACCCATAAGTATATTTAAACTTTGCGGGTGTATGTACTTTTTAAAAAAGAAAAAAAGAAAAAAAAAGACATCAGTCATTTTTTTTTATGCTTCCTAACCCTTCATTACAACTAATTTAAAGTCTATGCTGTAGTTTATATAAAAATCGGTTTTATTAGTCCAGTGTAATCTGTACCCACTATTAACCATATATTATATTTTATATCATATATATATATATATTATATATATATATTATTATATATTAAATATAATTATATATTATAGTTATTAAAGCGATAACTAAATATTATTAGGCTAATATAATATATAATTGAGTATATATATATAGGGTATAAGTACTATATGAGTATAACTAGATATATAAGTTTGAGGTAATATAAATATTATCTTCACTAGGATTCCCAGATTGGGGGTGAGGTGCGGCGAGCATGACACCGAAAGAAATTTCCATAGTAGGGGAGTTAGGGTAGAAGAGACTGGGAGACATGTCGGAAAGAAAACCCTTTTTAGCCGTGCCTCTTTATACCCCAGTTGAAAGCTCTCGCATTAGATAAATGCCACCCTAAGGCTTCACGAGACTGCGACAGACCTTTACTATACGTATATCGTCTAATGTGGTTCATCCGGGGCAAAGCCCACAAACTTAGTTAACCCTTCACTATATTATATCCCGTCATGGCGAGCGTGCCTGTTATTCACTTATCTCTTCAAGCCTCTGCCGATCACGTTCTTCTCTTCAGGCAAATTCCTTAACTGAAGACCATATCCACCATGTTCTAAATTGGTCTCCCAGCCGATACGATTCACCCGCACACTCCCCCTATACAATCCGCTTAACCAACAGATTACCAACCATAACTCAAATTGGACTCAACGTTTATTTTATTCCTGCTCATTTACGCCATTGCAAGTTTCACGAGATCACACGTCTTAATGCGTTCATTTCCTCATTTTCTTGCGTAATTCTCCACAACCTAACACCGCCCTAATGAATTGTTCCACTGAAACTACTGTGATACGTATATCTATATCTCATTTATTATCCAGGACCAATATGCTTTCTATACTATGCATTAACACAGGTAGTCATAATATTAATATTTATATTATAATATAGTATAAGTTTAATTAATAAAATTATATAAGTATATTATACATATATATAAATTACTATATATATATATTATATGTGATATATATATATATTTATATTTTTGATTATAGAGTAGTATTATATATATATATATAGTAGTACTAGTTATTATATATATAATACAGAAGTTAAATCATAATTCAGACACACAAGATAAAATAGCAACAGTTTTCTGAAGCTACGAGTTACCTTCTACAGATCTATAAATTGAACTATGGGAATAAAATTTTAAAAAAGATTATTAAAAATTGTAATCATTGTTATCCAAAGGAAAGGAATTAGAATAATATGTTTTCGTGAAACGTTTATAATTATACCAATTATTATTATTATTATATATGATTATTAATTTATTATTTTATATTATTTAATATTAAATCTTTATTAATTTATTTAATTTAATTATTAATATTATTATTCCTGCTTTTGTAGGAGACTAAGAGGTGATGGCCGTTCGTATTAGCTTGAGTGGGTCATGAATATCGCGTTATTTATCATGCTACAGAAATCGTTCATGTTAAATGCCTGATCCGATGCAAGATTTACGTAACCTTAACACTCACTAGTCTTGGGAGATACAATATAATAGGGTAATGTATATATATTAATTATAGAGATATTAATATTTATTATATATATATATTATATAATATTTAATATATAATATTAACTTATATAATTAATTTGTTTATTTTATAGATTATATAATAGTGTGTATGGATGTGATTACGTAGACATTTATAATGCGGTGTAGTATTTTCTATTATAACATTCCTGATAAAAGAGTAATATAGAATTATATATATATAGGTTGCACAAAAAAATCAAAGAGTGATTATAATATACGAACTGATTTATTTACAGAAAAATATTTCAAGCTTATCAAAAGAGATATCTTATTTAAATTTTTGGTATTTTATTTTATTTTTTTTTACCTAATTAATCATTCCTGCTCATTATCTCTCAATTAATGATCACTACATTTCATCTATATAATAACTAAATTCAATCAAGTAGATTTCAATAAATTCATTTTATAAAGAGAGATAAATGTAAAATTCGTATGCGTACTCAGATATGTAAAACAGTATATATAAAATCATTTATTTTAATTAATAATTATTAATAATCTCATTTCTTTTAAAATTCTTATTATTAATTGAAGAGCCGTACTCACTACGGATAATTTTACTAAACTTTCCTCCCAACCGCCATCCCTATACCTCAGTGTCTATATTTGTTTGGGCATAAAAAAAATGTCAAAAAAAGTCTGAACCCTATATATAGCCATAAATAAATATATATATAAATATATATATATACTATATATATAATAATATATATAGATATATTATAATATATATATATATATAATAAATAATATATATCTTTATTATATTAGTAATATTATATATTATATATATATTATAATAATAATATATATATGGTTATATATATATATGAAGCAAACAATGTATACGTGAGTACGAAATGAAAAATTTAAGTAAGTTTCCAAATACTATAGTTTCACTTATATTTTGTTACCCTCCACGAAGAAAAATTCGCTAAAATATCAATAACCTAATAATATTACAGAAAAACTGATTTTTCAATGTTTTGTTTGCGTATGCTTATGCCTTATATTGCCCCAGTCTTTAAAAAAAGAGCCAAAGACTAACGAAGGGGATAATACTTGGAGGGGGTAAATGAACTAGGCAGTCCTATATCCTACTACACTAAATACACACTATACTACTGACTACTTTACATATCTACTACTACTATACTACTACACTAATTAATAATAATAATGAATAATAATTAATAATTAATAATAATAATGATCAATAATAATATTTTAATATTTTGCAATAATTTATATTATACTAAAAATAAAAATAAAAATCTAATAAATAAAAATAAAATAAGAATATAAAAATAAAATTTAAAGAATAAACAAAAAAATTATTCAATATATAATGATATAATAAATAAAATCATAGAGTGAATTTGAGGAAATAACGCACCAACTATAAGCTCTTTGTCATATATCATAAATGAGCGATACTCTTATTAATAACTATCTTTTGGCTAGCTAAGTTCCTATCTAAATTATTTTTAATATTTTGTGTTAAAATATATTTATTTTAAAACATTTTTAAAACTAAAGTTTAGATATGCTATATTGCAGGGTGCAGACTTATAGGCTTCTGCGTTGCATTATGACTCATTCAAAAAATCTTCTAGCTAAACCATGCGCAACATAATAAAAAATTATTAAGCAACACTGTGTTGTCACGTCAATTGTAGGTGATACAATATGAATGAGAACCACATGAGGAAACTATCTACGCCTACATCAAATAGTCATACTACTCATACGATCGTCTCAGTTCAATAAGATGAATAACTGATGCGTAAACTACTTATTGTAGCCCGTTAAAAATACATACTAGTCGTTATAGAGTGGAGTATTATTCTGGCGCCAGACATTGTGCAAGCTTACTATTACCTTATCTGTAGAATGAAGTGTACGTAAAAGATATCTATCATACGCATCTAATATTCCGAGAACGATGTATTTTCATCGTCATTATACAATGTTCATATTTACTAGACTTTATTATATTATTATATATGAGGATTAAAGAAGCAATGGACGAATGATTTGCCTAAGTTTAAGACTGCTTTAAATCAACTGCATAGGTCATTTTTTATTTTGTTTTTTTGCATTTGAAGGCAAGCGCTAATGCCGTTCCTTTGAATTTGTGTTGAGGCACATCTGATACACACCCTCGAATGATCCGTACATCAATTTAATACAATAAATTTTCTAAGAAAGAATCTATCGGCGCTGAGATTTGTTTGTCTTAAATTATATTTTAATTGTATTCATACTGCTTATTTGAGAGATTTGGCTCTGCTTTATCACACACAACATACATACTTTATCTAGTAGACAGTGGTTTACTAATAACACACAAAATATCATAACTGCTATAAGCATTGTAGGATAATATTGTAATTACCTCTATCTTTCTTCTGTCTCCTCTCTCTTCTCTCTCTCTCTCTACTCCTCCTCTCTCTCCCCGTGCTCTCTCTTTCTTTCTCTCTCTCTCTACTCTCTACCCTCTTCTCTCCTCTCTCATAATTAGTAAATTATGTTATCATCTAATCCAATAATATATATACTATATATATATATATATAGATATATAGGTTATAATATATATATATTAGATAATATATATTAATTTATATATACGTAATTATAAGTATACTAGAAGTCTAGTATATATTTGAGAGAGGATTTAATATTGAATATAGTAAAAACCAACAGGATAGATCATGCTTTCCGAATGATAACCTATCCTTCATCTACTATCTAAAAATAGGAAAGTATGAGAATCTTACTGATTATGGAAAGAAAATATAAATTTATGATTTTACACAAAGCAATATCATTTCGTATGAAATCTAAAATAATTATTAAAAAATTAGTGTTATTGCTTAATATTATATTATACTCCACCTTTACCTTATGACTATCATATATTTGTTTTAGATCGAGAAGCGTCGGTGTGAATGACCTTGAATCCGTACATACTTCCCGAAACAATTTATACTTGGCACCTCAAATATATTTAAGTTGTTACCGCTTTGGGAAATATTATTTTGTTCTTTTATTTATCTTTGTGTTTTAGGGTGTAATCGAGCCGACGAGTAGGAGAGGCAGGGACAAAGTCCCCTCCCGGATACGTCTCTCCCGTGTAAGGCCGCACGAAATCCCGACTCTTGCCCACGTTCTTGTTACCCGTGGGGAATAATCTTGTTCCTTAGTGATAACAAAAGAAAAAAAATTCTAACAATCTTATTATCTTATGGCAAACGAATGAAAAATTCTTACATTTGCTTTTTATCAGAAATCTTTACTTTGTGTAATATCATCAAACGCTTTTTCAACATTTCTACTATTTTAAATTTCAAAAGCGTATTTTATTTTTTTTAAATTCATTGTAAAAATGTCTCCCTGATTAATAATAACTTGTTTATATATTTCCCCTGTGAGCTGTTATCGTTTTTTGTAAGTGATGGTTGCTTCTGAGTTCTGACCATATTATAATTTTATGTACGGAATATTTTCAATAAATATATAATACTATATACTGATATATATATAATATAATAAGCTATATATATTATCATATATATATATAGTATACTATATAATTCTTACTATTCATAATTTTTTTAGTTAATATAAGTTATATATATAATATATTATATTATTACTTATATATGGTAAAACTTAAGAATTTCTTTCTCGACCTTCGACCCTTTCGACTATATCAGAAACTTATATATCTATAACCGGATATCTTGATCGACATCAAATTTTTTATAAATATATATTATACTATATAATTATATGATAATATATTATATATATATAATTAATATAATAGTATATAGTATATATAATATTAGTATTACTAATATAATTATTATATTTATTATATATTATATAGTATAATATATATATATTAAAATATATATATATAATATATAATATATATATTATATGTCAGCCTCTAGAAGAGCCACAATCCATATCTTTCAAAAACTAAAAACAAGTCAATACCGGGATAAAAGGTAATACATTGTCTGAAATGCTGTACCTAATTTAGTG
Organism: Trachelipus rathkii; assembly: GCA_015478945.1. NCBI lineage: Eukaryota > Metazoa > Arthropoda > Malacostraca > Isopoda > Trachelipodidae > Trachelipus > Trachelipus rathkii. The sequence continues at coordinate 2,602 of JABUQX010137392.1, read as the reverse complement.
CGGAAATAATGTTAAAAAAATAAAATTTATTGATTAATAATTAATATAGTAATATTAAGGAGTAGATAAGATCCGTATTTTAGAGACTTTTTATACGTACTCGTTAAAATAAATAGATAACTTTCTTTAGATAAATTTTGTTTGTTTTTTTAACGATTAAGAATTACCCCCTAATAGTAGGTATGTAATCAACGCATCAAGATGGCAGGAGTCTGAGGTCTCTCGGCACTTCCGCGGGAACTAACTGCGGGTTGGACGATACTCCCCCCCCGGGGAGGGTCTCCGGAACCCCGTCTCTTTGTAATTTTGGGTGAATCGTCATAGGGGTTATCCTCCGTCCCGTCCCCACGTGAAGGTATGGGATAAACGATCTACCCCCTTATAAATGTTCCCCGTTCGGCATCGAGCCTCATCGTCTAAATATATTGCAACGTTGTAATATACACTTTACATAATAATATCAATATATACTTGTCCCCGCTACGGCTCGAGTCCCCACCCAAAAAAAGCTAATAATATTTATGTTTTTTTATATTTTATTATTATTTTGTTTACATTTTCCTAAACCAAAATTAACGAAGTGATTCCCATAAAATTGAATTCCTTTCTCCCTGTAGATTTTAGTTTTTGAGATTATGGATGTGGTTCTTTTTAGAGGCTGGCCATATATAATATATTAATATACATTAAGATCCAAATTAAGATTAAATCTAATCTATTTAACTGTTGTTTAACACTTGATCACTAAAATAGGTTTATATAACTACCCTGAATAACTGTTTCGTATACAAAAAATATACATAATATTAAATAAGTGGCAATCAGTGTTAGAAAGATTCTTTGAATAATAATATAAAAATATTTGAAGTGAAGTGTTATATGTATTATATACTTCGAGCCACAATGTATTACTAGAACAATATAAAAATAAATACTATTTCTCTAATTTTTGTAATTTAACAAGCCATGTGACTACAAACTTGCTTTACAAACATTTTGATCTAAGGTATCAAACTAAAATGTTGCAGCATAGCTAACACGATATAATTCATTCTCACAAATTTAGAATAAATCCTTCAAAATTTCATAATTTTCAGAAAAAATTGTGAAATGTTTCAAAAATTAAATACTAGTCAATAACCTCACGTAAAAAACACTAGTAACAAAATAAATTTAATGTACTTCCATAATATTATATATAAATAATATCAGTAGATATTTGAAATGGTTTCCAAAATAATACTCAATGAAAAAGGTCCATCTTTATATATTATTATATATATAGATTATAATATATTATATAAAAAAGTTATACATGGTTGCAATTAATATATAATTTATTTATATATTATAATATTTTTTTAAGGTATATAACAGTTATATGATTATATATATATATTATATAATATATATTATTAATATATATATATTATATATGTGTTATCAATATGAATAAATTTATGATTCTCGGTATCTTGGGTATAATCGATACACATATATCGAAAATCGATTTTAAAACTTAAATATCGAAGGTCAGAAAGAAACTTATGGTAAATACCTCATATATATATATATTATATATTATAAGATTAATAATATATATATATATATAGATAATATTATAATATATTTAATATATTATATTATATAGATTTATTATATATAAATTATATATGTTCATAGGTTATATATTAGTATATATTATAATATAATATATAGTATTAGGTTATATATATATTATATATATACTATATAGATATAGATATAGATAGGATATATATAGGTGAAACAAAGAAGTTAAGCCCGCATTATATCTCAGGGAAACCTAGAATAGTACAAGAAAGCTGTATAATACATCATATTCGGATCAGGAGAATTGAGTGCAGCGTAAATTGTATGGAAAGAGTGATAAAAACCCGTTTATTTAATTTAATGTTTTTAATTTATTGTTCCAAAACTACGATAAGTACAAGAAAACGTATAAATAGCATATTTAGGAAATCAGCGTAAATATATGAATATATGTGATGAAAAGAAGTTTTTTTAATTAACTAAGAAGACATACCCAGGGTAAAAAAGCGCGATTAAAAGATGCATAAGATCTGATCGGTCTCTCGGCCTCCTGTGGGACGACGAGGGGGAGGGTCTCCGGAAACCCCCCTCTCTTTGGTATTTGTGTGTAGCGGGGGTTCCTCCTGCCCCTCCCCTATGGGGTATGGAAAACGTCCAACCCCTCTGTTCCCACCGTCGGCTCGACCCCTAAAAAAATTTATACTAAAGCTGATTCCATATATAAGTTTATAGATTTTCTTAACTATACCTAAATTCGTAGTTTTGGATATATAAAAAAAATAAAAAAAATAAATAAATTTTATTTTCATTTTTACCATACAAAATTTTCAATACGTCTGATTCCAATATATGTTTTATCAGTTTTCTATATCTATCTAAGTTTTCAAGATAGATATCAGTGCGGGTAAACTTCTTTAGTTTGTGAAACCATATAATTTATATATATAATATATATTAGTATAATATAATATATATATATATATAATTATTATATCTTATCTATGTTATATATTATATAGTTATATATATA
>JABUQX010137391.1:10000-30162 GCA_015478945.1 Trachelipus rathkii | reverse complement strand
AAGCGATTAAGCCCAGTGGTAATATCCCCAACGCCAAGACTGATCAGTCCTCAGCACTTCTTACGCCTTCACGATAAATTAAAACGTGTCCAGACTTAAAAAAGCACCTTATAAAAATAGGTGGATAAATCTAATATGTATCATCAATAATTTATTAGTTGTAATGCTTTTATAATAAAAATATTATTAGACCTCTACCCTTAACTTATGCCATTTTGTGTTTATATATAATTATATTATATATTATGTATATATATATATATAACTAAGTAATATATATATATATATAATAAATATATATAGATATAGCGTTTAATGGACAGAGCCATCATGGAGGCAAAAGGAATGTAGATATGTAATACTCAATCTGAGGAACCAAATGTTTGGTTTCACAGGTGTTGCACTATCCATATTGAGAAAAGAGTTAAAAGCAATAGGAGGGTGAAAGGATACTCTACATAACCGGTAAAAGAAAAATTTCCTCACGGAAAACCGTATCTCCGCAGCTCGATAGTTTGGCAGTTAGATTTATCGGAATGATTAAATATAGTTCTTATAATGAAGATTTCAATAATACTACTTGACGTATACTCTAATCTATGTTGAAACCCTTAAAAGAATAAAAATCACACACAGGTCCATGCCGTACTTAAGAAAATAAAGGAACGAGCAGAAAACCCAAATATTGGACAGATTCAGGAATGGAGTGCAAGGCGAGTTTTCAGGAGCTGCTGAGTATGGGTAAAGCTATTAACATACATTTCCGTAAACCAAGCGGCTATAGTGAAAAAAGAGTACAGCTACTTAAAGGACATGCATAGTATGTTTACTAAGATGAACCTTTAATATATGATATACTGAACGATCTAATAGTCATTCTTATTAAACAGATCTAAACCATAGAACATAAAGACAACTCCATTAGCAATGTCAAAAACTAGAGAGTTGTAGAACACATCTGTGTATGAAAAGAAACAAATAAAGAAATCAGGAAAAAAGGGAATTGACTAAGTAAGAGTATCTCGATCACGAAGGAAATTCAGAAAGAAATAACAAAACAACTACGGAAGTTTTAAAGTCCACAATATCCGAGCATCCGACGTGATAGTTTAAATAATTCTGGAGGATTTAGAGTAAAAAAATAAAGATGGTTCATAAACAAGAAATACCCAAAAGTAAGGTTACCCTGTAACTCATGAATATAAGATTGAAAAAATATTAGCTACGGGAAATGGAAAAAAACAGTATCTGGTGAAATGGAGGGATTACTGACCCAGTTTTATACTATTATAAATGCTAGTAAGTTAGAATCATAATCAGTGTATAAATTATGGAGAGTGTAGACACTTTTTTAACTCTCCCGTTCTTCAGCTCTTTCCGGATACTCCCTGATAATAAAACTCTCATTTTTAAAACTAGTGTATATGAATCCTATACACTTGAAAGAGAGCAACGATAGGATTATTGAAATCGATAGTAACGGACATAAAAATTTACCTCCCAATCTATTCGGATGTGTGACGAAGTGTAGAATGGTCTGAAACTATATATACAAAGTGAAGATACTCGAATCTAAAAGGACTACAAATTCGCGAAAAAAGAATACGACAACATTTGCTACAAAAGTTTCTTTGAAGAATTTGCTCTGCGACGAGCTTATTTTTTAAATCGGTGCCTGCTATTTTCACATTTAAACGACCTCGGGATATATAATTATGTGTAAGACTGTATACAAGAACTGAATGCCTATATGAAGATAAAGTAAAACTTTAAGATCAAAAGTAAGTAAACTCGGGAAGGTGACCGTGATACGTTTTCTTCGAGCGGTCACAATTGGCAGCGAAATATCGTAAACGTGCTGAGCTGGATCTATTCATGATTCCCACTATGATGAAAGAGTTTACATCTGAGAATAAACCCTTGACTTGGCATGAACAAAAGATGATCGATGACGAACTGATATACATGTACACCGCCTAGATGCTCACATCCTGGTTGGCTATTATTATATCACAATATTAATTGAATTCCAATATGGTAAACTAAATGCTTCCTATTAAGAGTAGTATATCTTCCCCAAGAGAGATAAATTTAACATTCCCTAATGTTCATAATCTACCTCTGAATAGAACAAATTTTGACTCTGTACGCGTGCATATAAAAAGATGTAGAAGGAATTCCCTTCCCTTTACAGCGGATGTATGCAAGTTCATATTAGAAAAGAAACAGATGCAGTAACAAGCATAAATAATTATATATAGAGTGTGTCGAGATATATTTTTCATTCATTAACCATACTCTCACAGTGAAAGAAGTAAAGAAAGACACTTCCCTGTAATAATGGAGAAACGGGTATCAGAGAACAATAATGCCCCAGAGCGTATTGGTCTTGGATTTTCGCCAAGCTATGAGAAGGCAAGCCTCGTACTCGGAGAGTGGGAATATATAGGTGTATAAAAGCTATAAGAACAGGGCTACTTCAAGATATTGCGGCCGGAAATAATCCTCGTGCAGCATTAAAAAGACGTATAGCCGATAGATGTTGGATGATGTAAAGCGTAAAATAAGACGTAATAATGTCAGGATCAAGGACGAGGGGGAGGCGAAAGAGAAGATGTCGATTCGGTAATTGAATTATAGCAAAAAAACTCGTTTGCCTGTCTCTCTTATCAGGTACATTTCTTGGCCTACCGAAACAAAACCTAGTAAGGACCATTTTCGAAGATTTTTCAAAATTAGGACAAAAAGATAAGTCCAATGTCGCTCTAAGTAAAATTTTTACTAAAGGGTTATCATGACATAACAAAAGAACTTTAGATTATTGAAATTCTATGAATACAAGTAGTAGGAGGCCACCATTCCGCGACGAAATTAAGTGACCGCGACCTTTCGAACCTTTTTGAGAACTCTACGAATTTTTACTAAGATCTGATAGACCTCTTGGCCTGGACTCATCTCTCTTGAGTTTGCAAGATTAGAAGACCGAGAAGTTTTTTTTCATTGGACAATCTTACCTTTATTGTAGCCTTACTACGGCCTTATTTGGCCCCATTTACCTTAGTTTCTTGCGCGCGACCCCAAATGTCAATTTAGCATTGTCGCACTTTGTTCCTCCCTTATACGCTGGCGTTAAGAGTTTTTCGATCTCTTTTGAAGAACGCCTAAGGTATAGTAGAGGTTAGAACACTCTATGGAATTTCTTTGATTGAGACGCCATTGACCCTTACAACATATGTATTGTTGTTGTAGAGACGAGTCCCAACTATCACACAATTAAAGTCTTCTTGCATATCTAAAGATATGTACCTACATTATTTTTACATAGAGGATTACCTCATCCCAAAAATATTTTTTTGAACCCAAATTTGTTGAGAACCCTAATTTTTTGAGAACCCTAATTTTTTGAGACCTAATTTTTTTCGGGCGAACTCCATATTTTTGACAACCCCTCAGAAGGGTTGCGGCCAAACGGTTGACGTCAGAACCGTTGTACGTAATTACCCCCTTTTTTACGCCCTTGGACCTAAATTTTTTTCCGACACTGGTGTCAAAGTTTTATGCCCACGGTGATTTTTCGATATTCATCTTATTTGGGCTTTTAGCCCTTTGTTGATAGTCTTTACCTCTTATTTACACCATCGATATTTCGACCAACCCTTTGGTCATCCATGGTATTATTTTGCCCACGTAATTTGGCTACCCTTTTGGTCATTCCCATGGCGCATATATATTTGGGCCCAACGTATATTTTTGGCTACCTCTTGCGTCTTTTCCTCATGGTCAATTTTTGCCCACACCTTATAGTTTGTCGACCAGGGTCCTTTGATCTCATTGGCGTCTATTTTGCACCACCGAGTAATTTTTGGTCTTCTTGGGTCAATTGCCCACGGTAAATTTTGCTACCCTTATGGTCTTCCATGGAGTCATTTTTTGACCCACGTAATTTCAGACCAACCTTTGGTCTTCCCATGGGTCGGAGTTTTTGACCCACGGTAATTTTCGACAACACTTATTGAATAACCCTCTCCCATGGAGATCAATTTGGCCAAAACCCGCTAATTTTTTGGAGTCTATCGCCTTTAGGGCTTAGACCCATACGTTTTTTCGATGTCTTTACCTATGTGTTGACCTGGTATATTCGATTCCTTAACCTTATCCAGTATACCATGGCGTCATTTTTGACCCACGGTTATTTTTGGGCTATCCTTTAGGGCTTGCCCTATTTTTTGTGAATGGTTTACATAGTTGACCTATTATTTCAGCCTTGACCTTGATCAGATACCATCAAATCTGGGTTATCTAACAATGTTTCATCCTAGGTTGAATGGTTCTATTAAACGGCAACTCCTACACGTTAGGGTAACGGGTTCGATGGCTTTCCAGGGACTCTGGTTATCCCATATTACCTATCGCTAAGACTATAGGAGCAGTATAATCTATGTGAAGTTCTATTAAAGTCATATACTATGTAGTATAAGTTATTATTACGGTTGGATTTTGTTTGGTTTAAACATTAGGTCCACATGTGTAGTGCCCAAGTGAGTGACAACTGAGTAGTGCCCTAAATAGAACGTGCAAGGAAGTGCCTGAAGTGACCACTCTTCAAGTGCCACATAGTGCCAAGTGAGTCGCCATTATAGTTGCCAACTGAGTCCCCTTTTTCATAGCCTTTTCAGCCTCCCATGAGCTAGAAATAGCCCTTATATGGGTGTCTACCACTAGGTAATAAGGTTAATGGAGGAATCGAATGGTGTTATACAATCTGCATAGATATGGTTCCTCTACGAGTTGAGTATTTTTATAATCTCTATAAGATGACAGTACAAGTTTATATTTCTCAAAAGAGCTTAACACAGTTGACGACGGAGGGACCGCAAACTTGTAGAGTCGCGCGTCCGCAAGAGTGAAGCATGCACCGTCGCGAAACCGCCCCGCCGGACGTTCTCCCGCAAGGCGCAAAATAGATCACACGCCCTTCGCGTGCGCCGCCAAGGCGCGAATATTTCCGCGTACACTTACCGCCGCAGGTGCGTCCGCAGACGCAAAATCCCCGCGTGAACGAAAAATATGATACATCTAATTAAATTCAAAGAATTTTCGTTTCAAATTACAATATTATCTGTAGAGTGGTGACATTCAATTTACTGTTAGCGTATTCAATTGCGTGGACGTACATCCTTGTAATTAAAATAACATATAACTTTAACATTACCTTAAATCAGGTAAACGCCAGTGAAAAACAATGATATTTGTTATTACTCTAACACTGGGATTTTACATATGCCTTCATGGATATTTACTGCTTACATGCTGTAAACTTCTTCTCGCTTTAATGCTTCTTAATAACACCCTACATTTTGTCTTGGTATATTTAACTGCAGAATTTTCAAAGTATCCACAATGCAAATTCTCCCTCATAATAATTTGGATCTTATTCATACAAAAAATATACATACCTGTATAAAAGTAAATCAAACCCTAAATACCAATATGAGGTGCCGTTAACAGGCTAAGTGGGCTCATTAGTATCTCGCTTCTCGTTTTTTTACTTGCTTTAACTGCTTTAACTCATGTCTTTTACTGCTTTTTAACTCTCTTGCTTTTACTCGCTTTAACCTCTAACTGATCTCTTGCTTGAGGTGCACGTTAAGCTCTCTATGATCTTCTTTATACTGCTTTTAACTCATAATAAATGTATGAATAAACATTAACTGATCCATTTCTATTGTATATTTTTATTCTTTGTTTATCATTACTTATTTAATGTTATTATGTCTCTATTATTTTATTTTTGTATTATATATTCTTGTTTTATTTTTAATTGAAATGTAAGAATAAAACACAACTACGAGTTTCCGTTATTATGAAAACATTTTTATTTAGTTTCAAAAAAATTTGATTACGAAATTTATATGGCAAAAAAAACCGGTTTTTCTATACTCAGTATTTTCGAAGTGGTGTGGTAAGGGAAGTAATATAATGTCGCGTTTTTATATTTAAAGCATTTATTTACATCACAATGCTAGAACTATAAAAAGATTCATTGACAACAAATTATTTTTTAGCTTACTCCAAAATATATTACAAGTTTATTAAACCATACATTAGGTAAAAACATATAATGTTAAAATCAAATGAGCGAGATAAGCTCCAGCATTAAAATTTGGGCAAAATATTAATCAGGCCTACACCATGTGACTGAACGGAAAATACTGTAAAGCATAGCTTTCATCAGTAAACAACGATGACTTTACATAGTATAGTATTAATTTTTAAATAAGGATAAGTATTATATAAGGATTTTTCTCAATATAAGATTGGTAAGTATTCAAAGAATCACTTATAGTGAATCGAAGTATCGGTCTTTTCTTGCTCTATAAAACGGCAATCAATTTCCCTGTATGAGGTGAACTTGTGACGAGGCAATGTATTGAATATGATAGGCAGGTTATGTCCTTTTCCAAAATCTTTACAGGAGTATTATTTCGATAAAAGACCAGGAATCAACCTTAACCACAAATAAGCGAAGGTCATTTTTAAACAACGATTTTATTTTCCCTCTTCATTATCTTTAAAATTATTTCAAAAGTACGTTGCGTACATTCAATTTCAATGAGTTGAGGATGTCTCACGAATTAGACCCACTAACATTATGGGCGACTTGTAGAAACCTCGATTTCCACAAGAGAGGACTTAGTCCCTAAGGGGAGGGCGGCGCCTGCTTAGGCTGTCTCAAAAGTTTAAAATGATAGGCTTACAAGCTGAAAGGGTCTGCCCAGTGACAAGATAGTACTCGCAATAAATAACGTATTTTTTGTCATTATTCTTCAAGATTTAAACCTGTCGCTTATTCATTTAACACTGATTACGAGTTAGAATTTTGGAGGCTACTTAAGTCGTTAAAAAGAGGCCGCGTACAGAGCAGATAGGTCTCCGTGTCACTATGGGAACATTTGCATAATCACGTCTGAGTTACGTATAGGTCCATTCACCATGTAAACTATTTTGCCCCCCCCCTAAGTACCGAAAGTGTGAATTATTAGGGTGACTTATTTATAATTCCTCGAAGTAGCTTCATGCTCCACAATCCTATTATATACTTCTCTGTTGTGAGTGAATAGTGAATATGTCCGTATAATCACATGTTAAGCCCGATATTGTATAGACTAACTCTTAAGATCAATCCTTGAGGAAATTACCAAATCTTGGTTTCAACTCTCTAAATAGGTACTTTGCTGTGGTATTCAAAAGCGAATTTTCACTTTTTCCAAATGTCGCTGTGGTGATAATTTCACTTTTCTACATAGAGATAAGCCTCCAGTAGTTTGAAAACAGGTTCCAGGACATACAGCTGTTGCAGTAGGTTTACTTTTTATTTTAAGAGCAAAATTTAGGATTTGATCGTGATAAATGATTCTAGTATCTACAGATGGTAGAATGAAGTCTTTCTTGAGAGAAAATATCGCCATTTTAATCGACCGTAAAATTCGATAAGTATTATATTATGACTTTAGCTCTTTTCTATTTATGTGCCAGGCTTTCCATCTTTTGAAAACTGTAAAATACCACATGATTGAGATGAGATTGTTAAGCATCGTCTGAAAAAATTTAACAAATGTTCTATATAGCTTGTATAAGGATAATTAGCCGCTGACGCACCTAGTGAAGTTCCGTAAAGATAGACTTCAACCTGGGTGAAACATGAATACGGGAAATTTGATTCTGTATATACTTATTGGTCATCTGTGCCATCAGGTTCTGTACCATCAGGTTTTGTCATTTTCGTTTTTACATATAAAAACACATTACGATGGGATCTAAGTACTGATTCAGAAGTGCCTGGAATATTGAACTTTAGAGGAACATCTGTATTGGGAATTGAATGCAGAGGATTAATACTGAAAAAGTTGGATCGCTTACGCTTATCTGTGTAGGGTTCATGGAGAAGAGATCCAACTCACTCTTACAAATCAGGACTATAAGGATGAAGGAAATGCATCTTGCATTTGTGCGAGCTCTGGTCGGTTATAATGAAACATTTTCATGAAAAAAACCTTACTTTATATTTACCAGCTCGTTATAAAAGTTAATAAGTTAGTAATTAATTAGCAAATACATCAATACATTTTTCTTTAGAGGTTTTCCGCTTACCTTTTCTTTCTATGACCAATCTTTTGCCCCCTTCGTCCTTGACCCTGACATTTTTAGTCTTATTTTACGCTTAACATTCATCCAACATCTCATCTGAAACATCGGGAATACGTCTTTTAATGCTGCACGAGGATATTCCGGCCCGCAATACTCTTGAATAGTATGCAAAACCTGTTCTTATTAGCTTTTTTTACCTATAATTCCCCCACCTCTTCCTGAGTAGAGCCTTGCACTTCTCCATAGCTTGACAAAAAATCCACCAAGGCCATACCCCCTCTGCATTTTTGTTCCTCTGAATACCCGTTCTTCGTCCATTATTACAGGAGTGTTTTTCTTATACTATCTTTAGATAAAATGAGTATGTAAATGAATGGAAAAATATATTTCTGACTACACCTCTTATATAATTCCAATATGCTGTAATTACTGCATCTGTTTCTTTCTAATATGAACTTTGCATAACAATGCTCCGGCTGTAAAGGGGAAGGGAATTCCTTCTACATCTTTTATATGCCCGCGTACAGAGTCAAAATTTGATCTATTCAGAGGAAGATAATGAACATTAGGGAATGTTATAACTTTACTCTCTTTGGGAAAATATACTACTCTTAATAAAGGAGCTTTAGTATTACCTACATATTGATGATCAATTATATTTGTATATACATAGCCATACCTGGATGATTGAGCATCTCGGATGGTGTACATGTATTAATGCAGTTACTTCGGTCTCGTCATCTTTTTGTTCATGCCAAGTCAAGGGTTTTTTCTCCACAGAAAGTATAACCCTCTTCAACATATTAGGGATATCATGAAGTATATCAAGCTCAGCATCACGTTTTACGAATATGTTTTCGCTGCCACTGTGACCGCTCGAGAAAAACGTCATCACGGGGTTTTCTGCGCGGTTTACACTTACTTTTGAGCTCAAAGATATTATTACTTTATCTTTTCATAGGTACGCATTTCAGTTTTATACCAAGTTCTTACACATAATACTCATATCAAAGAGGTCGTTTAAATGACTGAAAATAGCAGCCACCGATTTAAAATATGCCCTCGGCAGAGCAAATCTTCAAAGATATAATGTATTCTCTTGTAGCAAATGTTGTCGTATTCACCTTTTTCGCAATTGTAGTCCTTTTCAGATATCGAGTATCTTCCACTTGTAATATAGTTTCAACACATTCTACACTTCTGCACACCACCATCCAGAATAGATTGGAGGTAAATTTTCTATGTCCGTTTTTAATATCATTTCACATAATTCCTATTCGTATGCCTCTTCTTTCAAGTTGTTATAGCATTCATTAACACAGTCTGTAAAATCGAGAGTTTATTATCAGGATGTAAATCCAAAGAGGCTATGAAGACGGAGAGTTAAATAAAAGTGGTCTACACTCTCCATGATGTATAATGACAACTGATTAAAGATTCTTAACTTCACTTGCATTTATATAAGTATTAAACTGGGCAGGATTCCCCTCCATTTACAGATACTGTTTATTTTTCCCTTTACCTCTCGTAGCTAATATGTTTTCAATTTTATATTCATGAGTTACAGGGTTGAACCTTACTTTTTGTATTTCTTGTTTATAAAATCCCCCTTTTATCTTTTCACCATTTAAATCCTCCAGATAATATAACTTTAAACTATCCCGACGGAGTGGTCGGATATTGTGAACTTTAAAAAACTTCCGTAGTCCATCCAGCTTCATTTCCCCTTTTCTGAATCTTGCTTCTGATCGAGTACTCTTACATAGTCATTCACCTTTATTCATGAATATTTTCTTTTATGTTTGTTTTCTTTTTCACACAGATGTGTTTCTACAAACCTCTAGTTTTTGGACATTGCTAACTGTGAGTTGTCTTATAGTTCTAGGGTAAGATCTGTTATAAGAATAAGCTAGATCGTTCAGTATATCCAATATATTTAAAAAGTGTTCATCTTAGTAAAATACCTATGCATGCGCTCTTTAATAGTACGCTGTACCTCTTTCAACTATAGCCGCCTTGTTTACGGAAAATGTATTGTATTAGCTTATACCATACTTCCAGAGCAGCTCCTGAAACTCTCGGCCTTTGAACTCCACCTGAATTTGTCCAAAATGATTTAGGTGTTTTCTCTGCTCGTCCTTTATAATTTCAAGTACTGCAGTTGCAACTGTTGCTGATCTTTTATCTTTTAAGGGTTTCAACCATAAGTATCTAGGGTATACGTCAATTGTAAAAGATGTATGAAAATCCTTCATTATAAGACTATTATTTAATCATTCCGTAAATCTAACTGCCATATGCTATCGAGCTGCGGAGATATGATGGTGTTCCGTGTTAGGGAAATTTTTTTTCTTACAGTTTATGTAGAGTAAATGCCTCTTCACCCCTAAATATGCTTTTAACTCTTTTTCTCAATTAAGATACCTTAAAGCAAACCTAGTGAAACCCCAAAACTATTTTGGTTCCCTCAGATGAAGTAATACTTATCAACTACCTCCTTTTCCTCCATGTTGGCTACTGACCCCATGTAAACGCTTTATATTATAATATATATATATATATATATATATATATATATATATATATATATATTATATATATATATATATATATATATATAACCAAAATGTGCTATAAAGTTAAAGGGTTAAAGAAAAAGGTCTAAAAAAAACGATATTTTATTTATTTATATACAAGCATTACAACTAAATAAATAATGATAATACATAATTACGATTTATTCCAACTATGTTTATTATAAGGTGCTTTTCTTAGTCTGGTAACACGTTTAAATTTATTCTGAAAGCGTAGAACTGCCTGAGGGACTTGAATCAGGTCGTGGCGTAACGGGGAATTATCCAAGTCTGCTAATCGCGTTGTATTTAAGATTAAACTTCTGGGAAAAAATAATTAGTCTGAAGTTCTTGTTGATATTTATTCCATCCTTTTACAGGATCTTTCTTCCAGTTACGTGAGAGATCAGCTATCAAATCCACAATATTTGATCCTCTAACTATTTCATCATCAATTACGATCTGCCCTGCTTCATTCAAAGTTAATTGTCTTTTAAAATATTATATAAGCTATTCCTGATATTACGCACTCGTATAGTAAGCTCTCCTCTTAGGGATATTTTTTAAATTTTATCTTCATTTTCACTTCAATTTTACTTCATTTAGGTATATCTTACATCTCGCGTTTAACGGGATACGTAGGATGGATAGTTGCAAGTCTTAAATCTATCAATTTTTGTTGGCCGCCTGATATTAAGATGCGTTTTCTCATGATGTTATGTCTGACGTCATTAATATCCTGTACACTTCTTTCTCATTATTTGGTTATCTGTTCAACTTTAGGATCATATAAGGTGGGAGGTAGAGGCTTGCTGAAAAGATAATAAGTCGTTCACAATATAAGGATTCTCGTTGTTATGGGTGCAACTTGTTGTGCTGATGTGAAAGAGGTTGTAATGTCAATGCATTGGACTGTAATATCTGCGTGTATTGGGGTGTGAATGAGAAACTGTGATTGTGATTTTGGCGCAAGTGTGCGGCAATAATGGCCATATGAGGTTGTGAGTGATGAATCTGAGGAACTGAATTCTTGTACAGATGCTGTATTATTATACTATCATTTTCTCATACTCATTATATGGAAGTACAGCAACCTTCTTCATTATGGGGATAACCACTTAGTTATCAGAGAGCTATAACGGAGAAGAGTAATTGCAGGAAAATACTCCTCCTCCTCTCTGTAGTAACTTCTTTTATTTTTACAAATTTTTAATAGTGTTGAGGAGAGTTTTTTAATGATGTGTCTATAACCGACGTAGCTTACCTTCTGAGGCCTGTTTAAAGGAACATTCCTTTTATAATGATTTAAACAGACTTCCATTACACCTGGATGAATTTTCTCATCCTCACTAATTAGTTTACGTTTTTCCAATGGTTTCAACTTTTTAAAATTTTTTATAAGAAGGTAAATACTTTGCAACTAGAGCACTCATTATTCAGGTATGTATACAGTTCTATCTCATAAGGAGCAGATTGTTGGTACGGAGCAGCACTCGGTGCGTGTTTTTGGGGTGAATTCACACATCAAATAACCGTGGGTGATCGAAGTAACCTCTTTATATACTTTAAGAACTCTTTCCTTTAGCAAGGAAAACATTTTGAGTTGCCAAACATAATTTGGACTCATGTCTTTCTTGGCCAAACAACAGTAAATACTGTGGGTTTAAAGAACACTTCGCCTATGCTTGCTTTGATGAAAAATATTCTGGGTTATGAAAAACACAGAGATATTTAGATGGTGAGAATAAACTGTGAACGCTTCTGCTATTTCCAAATTCAAATTGTGCATTAAATCATCTAATACAATAATTTTGTGTCCATGTATATTGTCCAACGATCTAATATCGTATATGCCTTCATGAAATTGAATCACATCTTATATTCTTTAAATTTTTCCTGATAAACATTATAACACCATATTATTTTTACAGGGGCTTGCTCAAAAATCTCCATTTCCTTTAAAATATTTAATAATAGAAAGGTTTGACCACAGCCTGTCGGCCCAGCTACAAGACATGTAGCCGGACTTCGGAAGGTAAATTTCTCCACATCCATACTCGTCAAGTAGATTAATGAATAATGAGTTTAATTTAAAGCAGTAAAGCAGTAAATCAAAAACCTTACTAAAACCCCTTGTTGCTAATGCACACCCTATTTGATTTAACGTTTTACTGTTTAAGGGCTGTAAAGATATGTGTTAATAAATTCGTACAATTTTATTTAAAATTAAAAGTTTAAATAAAACCGAAACTCTGTGTGTTTTTATTCTTACATTACAAATTAAAAATAAAAAAGTATTAACAAAAATAAAAATAGAAAATAATAAATTAAAAAGTAAATAAAACAAAAACTAAAAATATAAAAGAAAACAATGTTAATAAAAATATGAGTTAAAGCAGTTAAAGCAGAGAGTTTAAGCAGTTTAAGCAGAGAGTTTAAAGCCCAGTAAAGCAGAGAGGTTAAAGCAGTAAAAGCAGTGAGTTTAAAGCAGTAAAGCAGTAAACAAAAGCATACTAAGCCCTTAGGTAACAGGTACTATGATTAACTGATTTACTGCTTTAAGGTATGTAATGTAATAAATATATGAGTTAAAGCAGTGAAAACATGAGTTAAAGCAGTTTAAGCAGAAAGTTAAAGCAGTAAAGCAGTAAAACAAAGGCATACTAATCCCCTTAGGTGTTAGGTAATAACACCCCTATTGTTTTACTGCTTTATGCTTTAAGGTAGTATAAGATATGGTATGTAAAACGTTACAATTGTAGTAAAAATTTATATTCTCATAGTATTTTTGAAACGAAATTCTTTGAATAGTTTACATTGCTATTCATATTTTTCGTTCACGCGGGAATTTTGCGTCTGCGACGCACGCGGCGGGCTGGGGTTACGCGGAAATATTGCGCCTGCGGGCGCACGCGAGGGCTGTTACGCGTTAATATTGCGCCTGCGGGCGCACGCGGCGGTTTCGCGACGGGGCTCACCTGCGGACGCGGACTCTGAAACGTTTTCGTTCACTGTCTCAAATGTGTAACTCTTTAGATAATATTCTGTCATGCCTATAAGAGTTATAAAAAATACTAACTCG
The DNA here is from genome assembly GCA_015478945.1 of Trachelipus rathkii. NCBI lineage: Eukaryota > Metazoa > Arthropoda > Malacostraca > Isopoda > Trachelipodidae > Trachelipus > Trachelipus rathkii. Next base: position 16,359 of record JABUQX010137391.1, on the reverse strand, counting down.
TAGTAGGAGCATTCTAGCAGATTGTAATATACCCCAATCGAATCCTTACCTTATTACCTAGAGGTAGACACCCATATTAGGGCTATTTCTAGGCTCAGGGGGAGGCTAGAAAAAGCTTAAAAATCACTAGGCACTATGTGGCACTCACTTGGACCTCTTGGCACTCACTTTGGCACTCATTGGCCTCACTTGGCACTCATTGGCACTCATTTGCACTCATTGGCACTCACCTGGGCACTCATCTAATACTCATAGAACCAGGGATGGCAATTTTAGTAGATTACTTCTTACAGGATTTGGGAACCATCAAAGCCATCAAGTTAGCGTGGGTCAAAAATTGACCATGGTATCTGACCAAGGTCCAAAAGGGAATATCATGGTTCAAACAATGTAAAGACATCAAAAAAAAGGGTTAAGTCCCTAAAGGAAGGACAAAAATTACCGTGGGTTCAAATTTGACCCATGAATATGGCAACGGGGTTAAAAGCCGAAATTATCATGGTTCAATAACAAGGTAAAGACATCAAAATAGAGGCTAAGCCCAAAGGAGCCCAAAAATTACGTGGGCCAAAAATACCCATGGTATATGGTAAGTGTTAAGGTCAAATATCATGGTTTTCAAACAGTAAAGACATCAAAAAAATAGGGCTAAGCCCCTAAAGGGGGGAAGTTCAAAAATTACCGTGGGCCAAATTGACCCATGGAATACCAAGGGGTTGACAAAAATTACCGTGGGCCAAAATTGACCCATGGAAGACCAAAGGGTAGCCAAAAATTACCGTGGGCCAAAATTGACCCATGGAAGACCAAAAATTACCGTGGGGCAAAAAATGCCCATGAAGATCAAGGCTGGTCGAATAATTTAGGGGGCAAAAATTGGACCATTGGAAGGACCAAAAGGAGTAGCCAAAAATTACCGTTGGCCAAAATTGACCCATGGAAGACCAAGGGTAGCCAAAAAATTACAAGGCCAAGACCAAAATTGAACCATGGATGACCAAAGGGTTGGTCGAAAATTCCCGTGGGCAATAAGTAAAGCATCAAAAAGGGCTAAGCCCCTAAATGAAGATCAAAAATCACCGTGGGCAAAAATTGACCCATGGTCGAAAAAATTAGGCGGGCGTAAAATAGGGGGTAATACGTACAACGGTTGCTGACGCAACCGTTTGGCGCAACCCTTCTTCGAAGGGTTGCCAAAAATTAGGGTTGCCGAAAAAATTAGGGTTCTCAAAAAATTAGGGTTCTCAAAAAATTAGGGTTCTCAAAAAATTTGGGTTCTCAAAAAATTAGGGTTCTCAAAAAATTTGGGTTCTCAAAAAATTAGGGTTCTCAAAAAATTAGGGTTCTCAAAAAATTAGGGTTCTCAAAAAATCGACTTCCCCTAAAAGGACAAGGGCAGGTAAAAATTTGGGCCCAAAAAAAGGTAAAGGCCCAAAAAGGTAAAGGCCCAAAAAGGTAAAGGCAAAAAAATTTGGCTTGACCAAAAAGGTCAAGGTCAGGTAAAAATTCGAGCTCAAAAAAGGTCAAAAAGGTCGCGGTCATTTTCGTGCGGAATGTGGCTCCTACTACTAATACAGTATAATTGCATTATAACGATAGAAATGAATTTAAAAAATACACACACACAAAAACTCAGTGCGGCAGAAATTTTCCTTATAAGACTTTCTATCTTATTTGATTGTTGATGACAGGTCTCTTTTCAAGCACCAGCAGTAATCAGCCATCATGTGGGGAAGTTCAGCTCCCTTGGTACCGTTCCTTCATAACTTTGATATCTTGGTGGAATCTCTCCCATTGTTCGCCACTTACATCACCTAAATTACTTGGAAATTGGTCAAGATCGTTATTTGAAAAATGCATTTTTATGCTCCTACTGCGCCCTAACTCTTTGTAGTCTCTTAAAAGCTTTTTTTTTACGATTTCTTCGTAGTTATCTGCCCTATAATTGCCAAAAAGGCTTTCTATCAGGTTCACGAATGAGAGCCAGGCATTTTTGTCGCATTCTTTCATGGCATTAAGAAAATTGCTGTCTTAAATTAATGTTCATATTTGTGAGCCAACGAAAATTCCCATCTTGATTAAACTTGATAATTTTGAAATTATTTTAAAATTAAAACATAGGCTGTTAGAATTTAAAGGTTTTATATATTGTTTAGTGAATCCTATCTTGACATGTAGAGGAGTAAATACTTTTTATCTGTTCATTAAAGGTGAATTAATTACATTTTTCTCCGACAGCAAGTGATGTTCATGCTGGCCAGATTTGTTTGAAATAATGTTTTGCCTTGGCTCTGCTGTCTCATAAGCAAAGAAAGCAGGAATATTTAGCATAGTCTCCTTGTTGTCCTATCAAGACATTAACAATTTTTAAGTCAACACTTATGATCCATTCGTGCTCCTTATACCTGATAAGATTTAAAACCTTATTTGTTCATACTTTTCTTTAAATTTTGTTGACCGCCCAATCTGTATCGAGCAGTATAAATTGCCATTAACAACACACACTTAAGACTTCTGTTCGAACTGTCTAAAAGCAAAACAAGGCCAATCATTTGTATCGTAAGGCTCAATCCCCATGTCCTTTAACAAAGCAGGTATGTCACAGCAATATACTAAACTGTCTTCTGTTCGTTCCAAAATATTTAAGAATTTTTTCCTCTCTTCTTCTGTAAAATGAAATGTATGTGTTTGAAGTAAACATGTTTTTCTCTTTAAGTCTTGAAGCTAAAAGTTCTGCAACCTTTTTGGAAAATTTAGATCCCTTACAAGATCATTCAACTCGGCCTGGTTAAACTTTTGCCTATCGTTTTGACTTTCAAATACGATGGGGTCAAAATTGGTGTCAGATTCCTTAGAGTGCATAACAATATCTTCAGGAACATATTCCTCTAATTTTGAGTTGGCAAACCCTTATATTTGGAATTTTAATCTCATATGAATGTAGCACTGGTCGTACAGCTATGTCAAAATACGGTGTTTATTTTTTTTGGTGAAGCCCGAAGTATTGACAAACAAAAGTAGCAATCGGACTCGTGATTAGTAGACTCTCGCTACACCTGATATGGAAAAAAATTGCAAAGCATTAATAAAAGCGACGAGAGACTTTTTATATGAATTTGATCATAAGTTATCACCTAAAGATATAACATTTCTCCGTGTTTCAACCTTATGCAGTATTTGAAATTCTTATAAAAATTTTCAGCTAATTTATGCTTATGTACTGAAGTTACAATAACATTTAGGTAACTTACAATATACTAGTGATTAAATTGCGTAGTTTTATGAAGCCATAAACTTACCATCGGAACTCCAAGTGGTATTTTTGAATCAGAACCCTTCGTCTAATGTCGCACTTTCAAATGCACATAGTACAGGCTTTATGTGGAGCCCACGATTAATCTTGGTGCCCCAGTTTTATTTCAAAATAGGCTAAATAAGCTCTTTTTACGAAGTCAGTTATATTTGCTCGTTGATGTGAAAATTAAAATTTCCACATATTTGTAGCAGAAGGAATTAGGGTTGTTTTTGCATTTGAACTTTCTAGTGCTTGATGACATATTGCTTGATTGTTCTGATAATTTGTAAAGGTATATAAAGCCTTTAATTCACAAAAAAAAAAAAAAAAAAAAAAAAAAAAATATAAACACAAAAATTAGCTTAAATAGATACTTATTATGAAATAGGTACTTATAAACTAGAAACACAAATAAGTAGGTACAATATAAATTACGTTTAATTAAATCAAAACTATTAAGTCACGAGGGCACAATTACTCACTGAATCACAAGCTAATTCAAAATTTTGTTAATCCCCAAACTTGATAAACTAACTCAACTGACTGACTGACTGGTTGAATGGAAGCTAGTTCCAAATGTCGACAGGAAAAATGATCGACAGGTCAACATTTGTAAAAGAAAATCTGGTAATTTAGAGTTTCTCCAGCGAATCCAACAAAATTTAACTTAACCTAACTTAACCTAACTTAACCTAACCTAACCTAACCTAACCTAACCTAACTTAACTTAACTTAACTTAACTTTAATTAACTTAACTTAACTTAACTTAACTTAACTTACTTAACTTAACTTAACTTAACTTTAACTTAAGCTTAACTTAATTAACTTACTTAACTTAACTTAACTTAACCTAACCTAACCTAACCTAACCTAACCTAACCTAACCTAACCTAACCTAACCTAACCTAACCTAACCCAACTTAGCCTAACCTAACCTAACCTAACCTAACTCAACTTAACCTAACCTAACCTAACCTAACCTAACCTAACCTAACCTAACCTAACCTAACTTAACTTAACTTAACTTAATTTAACTTAACTTAACTTAACTTAACTTAACTTAACTTAACTTAACCTAACCTAACCTAACCTAACCTAACCTAACCTAACCTAACCTAACCTAACCTAACCTAACCTAACCTAACCTAACCTAACCTAACGCCTGCGGCTGGCTGTACGGGAAATTGTTTTTGATGTCGTGTCTATCATTTGACCTGTCGACTATTTTCCCTCTCGATCATTTGGGCCAGTCCCCATTGATTGATATTTGACTGATTAACTCAGGAAACGAGTCGCTTTTATATTATATATAGTTGTCTCTCTAGAATATTATACAGAAAACAGAAACGCTAGAGAAAATTCTAGAATCAAATGAGATTTATAGCTTGCTTTATTAATCTTAAAATAGGTTAAAAATGCTAGAATTAAATTTTTTTTTAGAATGTTATATATAAAAATAGACATAATACAACAATACTATAACAATAGATACAAATATCTAGATAATAATGTAGTTGCATATGTGTAACTGCAAAAAGACTTTGGGAGTATTAAGAAAAAAACCTTTTTTAAGAATACGATGAAGGAGGAGGAGGAGTGTTGAGCAAAATCAGGACCTGATTGAGCAAAACTAAGTGAAAATTCTTGCTCAGCTTACAAAAATTACCTATAATTCATTGCCAAATCTAATTCAATAGACAACAAATTGAAATTTGTTTCCCAATGTAATTAAAGAGGGCCTTGAAATTAAGACTAGAGAGAAGACCTTCCTTACCCACCATTCTTCGCCAGTAATGGAAGTATTTGCTAGTAGTGCAAGAGAAGTATGTGGGTGTGGTAAAATATGAAGTAAGAATGTCAATGGTGGAATAAAGAGGTGATGCAAGGAGTAAAAAGTTAAAAAGATGCTTTGTTGAATGTACTAAAAGCCAATGATGAGGTCTTTAAAGAGAAGTGTATGGAAATATATACTACTCGTCAAAATTAACGCACTACTAGCTCATATGACGTTAACAGGTTACAGAGAGGACCAGAAGGCTGTGTAACTTTATTATGCAAGTAACATAGCATTGGGGACATATTACACAGTGGTAAGATTGTTGAGGGGCTCTAGGAATCCCCTGGGGGCCTGCCAATGGGTAATGTATGTAGCCGATGCGTTCCTCCAACATGAGACGTTATCGCGGTGAAGGGTTCGTGTGTGGATGGTGTTACTCAAAAAAGTGTATAGCCACCTCTTGTGCGGATGATGGCTTGGCACCGTCGTATCATTCTCTCAATTAAGTGCCAAATGTCCTCCACTGAATACTGATCCAACACTCCACGCTTCGCCTGCCGCAGCTATTGGAGGGTTCCTGGCGGTGATTGCAACTGTCGCAACCACCGTTTCAACATGTCCCACACACGTTCAATTAGGTTTAGGTCGGAACTGTATGCTGGCTCAATCCAATGTTCAAATTTTTACCGCCGTTAGTTATTCGGTTACACATCTGGTCTTGTGAGGTCTTGCGTTATCATGTATTAGGACAAATCCGTCACCGATGTAAGAGGCATATGGCACGACATACGGGTCAAGGATGTCTGCGATATACGGTACGGTAGTTAGAGAATCGCTATCTAGGACATGCAACTCCGTACGACCCGTTAAAGATACGCCTCCACAGACTATGAGAGATTCACTTCCAAATTGCAATACCTCCCGCATATTACATTGTGCGTACCTCTCATTAGTTCGTTGATAGACTCTGGATGGCCAATCGGAGGTGAAAAGACTGACTCTGGACACATCCGTAAACAGCACATTCGCCCAATCGCCGACGGTCCAACGTAGGTGTTCCCGGGCAAATGCTAGTCGCGCCAGCCGATGCTCTCTGGTGTATCGTGGTATTATGGCCGGCCTTCGTAGCCTCAAATTAAGTTCGCGAGGCGTCGACGTATTGTATTATCACTCACACGGATCCCATGTGCCTTCTGCAGCTGTATTTGAAGGTGCCTTGTTGTTTTATATCGGTTTCGTACGGCCAGCGTACCCATAAAATGGTCTTCAACGCCAGTCACGGCGCG